>JACEGR010003235.1:0-109116 GCA_014170235.1 Listronotus bonariensis | reverse complement strand
CTTTGATCGGAATGTAGCAAATTGGGATGGCGCCACAGTAGCAAGTGGAGGGATTTTGGTATTTCTTTTCTTATTTATCTTGTATCTATCTGTCTTTTTTCATTTTGTATCTCACTCTAATATTTCATGCTCATTGGTTAAAAAATCTCCTCTGGCTACTGTGGCGCCACCTTAAATTGCTCCTTTGGACGGACACCTTTTAAAACATTCAGATGATTATCCTCCCCTCCATCATCCATAATTAATACTATATTTTAAAGTAAATTTGACAGATTCAAATTTCAAAATGGCCGCTTGGGCGCCAACAAAATTAAGCAAAAAAATATATATTTTTTGTCTTGCCCTATATATCATCACCAGTATCACCCTTAAAAGAGCTTTAAGAAAATACTACTTTAAGTATATCTAATTTTATTAGTTTCGGAAATATCTCCATTCAAATCAGGTGTTTAGGTAACTTTTAAAGTATCCACATTTTGTGGTAGCTCAAGATTTTGACTATATTTCAGGGTTATAAAGTATTATGAGAAGCTTTAAGATGATGTGCTACCACAACCTCCTTTTCTTAATTTTTTTTTCAAAATGGCGCCCAGTATCCATCTTAATAATTTCATCTGTCAATGTAACTTTAAAAATATAAATTTATGCATCAATTTTAAATAATAAAAGTTTCAATTTTTTAAAATTGATCCCTTAAATTAAATAATAAAAGGGGGCATTAAAGAAATGCACTGTATGTGTTTAAAATTACTTCAAAAACTTTATCAGTTAGTCATATAATTTTAGTTTCCAAACATTTTCTATAATATACTCTTTCTATAATATATCCAGCAACTTAAAATGAAAATAACTATCTTTAAGACTGCTAGAAGAGTCGCGCAGTGCACGCAACATATTATTTTATTTTAAAATATTTTCTTATAAAGAAAACCACATTTCATATAGAAAAATCTACAAATTATGTACAACTCTTGTGGTAATTACAAAACAAATTAATTTGATATTTATTTTTTTATATACAATTTACTTAATGTAGTTGTCAAAAGCTGCCGTCTTATACAGCACGAATACTATGTACGAGAGATCCACTGATCTCGATGGATTGCCAATGTTATTACCTGCGCGAAACAAAAGTACATTTCATTCGCGAAAAAACGGGTTTGTGCGCAAGCAAATCGAGGAGTGAAGGCGCTTGGCGCCAAACAGACTATCCGCATTATCTGAAGGAATTTGTTGAAGCCGTCCTGGTTTTCCTTTCGGAGTACGGTAGTTAATGAGCGTCACGGTCAGACCACGGACGGAGGGCACGGGGTGCCGGTGTTTGTATTTTGCCACTGCGGATCTAAATGTTGGTTATCTATGGAGAGATCAGTTTTTTTTTGTAAGAAGTACTTTCTTTAAAATTTCGGTTGGCTATCGTATTAATTCACACAAATTTCGGGCAATACAGCTTTGTCGATCTTCAGGCCGGCAAAAAAAATAGGGTCACTCTAAAGTTATGATTTTTATTAATATTAAATTTGTAAAATTGTAAATAATTTTTTTAATAGACGCTGGGTCATTTGTTTTTAATGTGTTATTGGTTAGACATTGTTGTTTCTTGTAGTGATTTGTTACCATCTGTCTATTTGTGATAATTTGGGACCATGTATACAAAAACATACACAAGCTGCAAGAACGCCACAGGAGCTAAGAGAGTTGTTATTCCAGAAGTGGAATACCATCGACAGAACGTGATCCTTCAATTAACCGACTGTATGTCTCGTCGACTTCAAGCAGTCAGTAACACAAGGGAAGAAGAATAGACGTTAATAATGACTTTTTTTCTTATTTATGAAATATTTAATTTTAAATGTAAATTTGTTGCCTTATCAAAATTAAGAAGTAGAGCCAAAATAAAAATTTCTAATTTTATATTTACTGGTTAACGTTTGGTAACAAAATCAGTACAAAAAATAAAATTTTCAAATATCATGTCATAACGAAATATAATTAAAAAAATTACGACTTTAAAGTGGCCTATTTTTTTTGCTTACCTGTGTAGAATTTTCCCAATAAAAATATTTAACGTGTTTATATATATATATATATATATATATATATATATATATATATATATATATATATATATATATATATATATATATATATATATATATACATATATATTACACACCATATTTTGGGAACAGTGATGTCCTCGAAAGTCAGTTCCTATATTAAAGAAGGAAGAAACTGTTGCCACACTTAATAGTAGCTTTTATTTACCTTATGTGGCATACTTTAAAGAACACCAAAATGTTTTAATCTATTAATTTTTTACTATTCTAGGTTATGTTAACACTTTGACTCCCGCCGTGCAATATATCGCACATCATTATTCTACCCTAAGAGACCGCGTGCAATATATTGCACGGTCAATCTAATGTATTTTAACGTTATCAAAAGATCGTTCGGTCTGCTTGGAGATTTTGGTTTATTCGTTTTGGGCTAAAGAAACAACTCAAATTTATTTTTGATCTGGCTAATGGTTGAAGGCATATTATGTAGATGGCGCCAGGGTGTACTTAAACATTTGGCCAGCTATAAGAAGAAGCGGGAATGCATCATTTGGAGTGATCCACGCGTTTAGACTTGTATTTTAGTAAGCTAGTAGGTTTTGGCTGGGTTTTTTTTGTGGGTGCTATGAATGGTGATGGTGAACCTGAGGCGAGGAAAGCACAATGATAGAAATACTTTTAATATATAATACGAGTTTATGGGTCCTATTTAATATTATGCTCTTTGCAGTTTGGTTATACCAGCACCCGTATTATGTAACTCTATAGAGAAGAAATTTGCCCATGTTTTTTTCTTAATATTTTAAACAAAAAACACATACCATTTCTCTAAATCAAAGCCTATTGATTATTTTCAAATGCCTTAGTTATCTTTATGTGGTTTCTAGTAAAGTTTCTTCCGTGAATAGGCGGGAGTCAAAGTGTTAAACTAACCCATTTAAGCGCGTTTTACGCGACTAAACTTAGACTCAATAAGTTGGAGCAATATTTATAATAATGAACGTTAAACTTACAAAAACGATACCATATAAGACTGACACCTCTTGACCACTACATTACTAATAAAACTATATACAATTTGGACTTAAAACAACAACTTAACAAAAAAATAATAGTCTAACCGAAACATAAAATTCGACCAATTTACTTACAACGGTTTTGCACTAAAAATTGCTCTAAGAAAAATATTAAATTTCTTCGTACTGTTTTGATACAAAACACCAATTATTTCATTATAAAAATTTATTTAGAATTGTTTTTTTTTTAAAAGTGGGCTCTATTTGGGTTTTTTTAACCAAGTATATTTGAATTGAGAATGGTACAAAAAAGTAAAGCTATTTTGCCAACAGAGTGGCTAGGTTTATAATAATGTATCTTTTTTCCTTAAATGTAGCAATAATAAACAAATCCTATTTTCATTATTTTTCTCTACTCGCCTCAAAATTTTTGTTTCTTGTCTCAATTCACAATATTCACTGGTATGCAACGTAACTTTATTTTAAGCAATCAAATAACTGGAATCGCTTAAAACTGGCTAAAGGTTTTTGCTATATTAAGAAATAACTTTTGTATCGCTAATTCAAGAAAAATATTAATTTGATCATTTACAGTGCCAAACAAAAAATGTGCTGATGTGGAAGCCATGTATAAATCCCTTGTAATTTTGTTGGCTTTAAAAATCCGGTTTATGAAATTAAATTTGTAAAAATACATAATAATTGTATAAACAAAATACACTCCTCTCAAAATTTATCGCATATGGTCCATCCTTTTTCACAAGCTTCAATTGATTTCAAGTACCGATGGGGACGCTGTTAAACGTAAACAAAGTCGAAGAAAGCAGGTAATAGGCAGGTAGCCGGCTTTGATCCCGTTTCTGATTTTATGTAATGAAACGGTTTCAAATATTGTTCAGGTTTTAATAAAGCCGTTAGTTTTTATTAATTTAGACGTGTTAAGTGTTAAAGATAGATTTGTGTTATACACGCGTTTTTTTAATTTTAGATGTGTATGGCTCTTCTGATGCCATATTGAACGTTTTGATATAGGTACAAAAGAAGGGCATTTTGAAGAAAATTCTAGCAAAACGCATAACTATTTAAGCTTAAAAACGAATCAATCGATACCGATTAATGCGTGTTAAACATGGCCGATTACCTGCTTTCCTAGATTCCTCCGTAGACCACCAGGGGTCTCATTGAACTTTGGAATTGCCAATACAAAAACAATTTAATATAAATAGCCATATCATTTTTATAAGTTAAGTAATCAAGACAATAAAAAAACTTAAGGAAAGGTCAAGCTATTACTTCGGCGTAACCGTTATTATTTGCTGTTAACAATAAATCCTACAGTGCGATTAAATTTTTTGAAAAAATGTGTCCTATATAATCGTCTTGAATGATGTACTGTTGAAAGGAAGTAATCACATTTTTAAATAAATTATACCCTACTCATTCCTAACATAATTTAATCCTAAATGTGATTACTCTCTTTCAACAGTACATCATATAGGGCAATTAAAAATTAGTCTTTTTTCAAAAACTTTTAATGACCCTGTGGGATGTTTTATTAACAGCAAAAAATAGAAGGTTAAGCTGAAGTTATAGCTTGACCTTTGCTTACCATTTTCCTTTTTTAATTTTCTTGATAACTTAATTCCTTAAAGAGATATGTCCGTTTAATTTAAGCATTTTTGTATTAAAGCTTATGAAACAAATGGAGCACATGCGTTAATTTTTTTGGGGAGTATATTTACCAACTGAATTCACTAAGAGAATCTTTCACAATTCCTATTGTTTTTTCAAACACACTGTATAAGTTTACCCTAGAACCCTATTATTAACTGGCCCAATGACTTTTGATAATTAGCATAATTTATTTACGTATGTACATCTTGTATGCTGCATAAAAATATTTTTTAAATATATTATTTTTTTGTCCAACCAAAACAATTTATTAAACCACTGCACAAACAGCAATAAGCCACTAAACAAATTTTTGTGCTATGTTTAGTCTGTTTTAAGATATTTTAAAACATCGCGATTTTTTTTATATATAGGCGCATGTCTGTATGATATATAAGCAAAGATTCAAATTTTATTTTGTAATGAAATTTTTGAGACCTGTTCATTCACCAGATTTAGTCCATGTAAATATACTACTACTTATTTTAAGAATGTACAAGTAGGTAATGGCGGTGATTCAATACGATACTTTAACAGCAAACAACAAAGTATAAAAAAATATATCTGGTACGCGTAAATAATTCATTTTAAAATATCTTAAAACAGCCTTTTTATGGTAGTTGGACCAACAGTTTTTTTTTCTTCAATTCTCTCCTAAGTTTAAGTCGAATATCATTCATTATGTATATTGACTTTGTGGTGATTAGTTGCTTTTTGTCCCACTGCTAAAATACTTTAAGTAGCAAAATGAAACCAAAATGTTTGGTTATTTCAGAATACTGACTATTAAAGCAAGCCTCAATTATAAAAAAATTGTAGAACTCATAAGAGACGCTAATTTACCAAATATTGTTAAAATGAAAAAAAAAAAATTACCAAAAATTTTCATATTTTCAACCACCATTTTTTAGTATTGATACTGGGTCTGCCTAGTTTTTGTTTTTCTCAGTTTGGTAGTATGATTTTTACTTGACTAATAAACATCAGTTGTACAAGAGTGTTTATATTTTATGTTTTATTTGTTTTCTGGGAGATTAAATTTAAACAAAATATTATTTGGCTTTTCTCCAGAATAAAATTAGATTAAAATAATTTCAACCGAGTGCTAATAAACCTTTGTTTATAGATTGAAACCTTTGTATTGTAAGTAACTTAATATTGAATATTTCATTATTTTATTTCTTTTAAAATAATAATAACTTTTATTATATTGTGTAAGAGCAGAATAGTTCTTCATAATGTATAAAAGTTTAAATTTTCTTAAAATGTTAAATAAACTTTTTAATTTTATTCTGGAGAAAAGCCAAATAATATTTTGTTTTAGTGTTTATATTTCTGAGTTTATTTTTAATTTTGGGTGTTTTTGATAAACTTAAACAAAAACACAATGAAACAGTGAACGTATTAAAGACTTTTTACGAGTTCTATAAGCTGCTAAAATAACTAACCCTATTTAAATGCACTCTGTATGTATTAAAAAAATAAATGTAATTTTGTATTGGTTATTCTGTTTTAAAAGTAAACTTTGTCCCTGCCTATGAAAAAGCAAAATTATTACTAAAATATAATCCACTTGTCAAAACTATTGCTGGTATGCTTTGAACAGATTAAAAAATGCCTCTTCTATTTTAGCAACTGGGACGCAAAATTCAACGTATCGGAACATATTCTTAACATTTTAAATAACCTAACTTTTTGGGATGAAGCACCACGTTGGATATATATTGACAAGTGTCAAATTAAGACAACTAAGAGCAGCATTTACAGAGTCGAGTCAACTTTAACCTAATGGTTTAAGGACAGAGAGAGTCTAGCTAAAAAATATGTTAAGGTCACTACTTGACATTGGTAAAGTTTTTTTTATTAAAAATGGTTCATTTCTAGGGTACTATATAGAATTTACAAGACATTGTAAAAGCGGCTCATATACAAGGTTTTCCATAATAGGCTATCCATTTTATTATTTAAATTATTTTTTTTTTAGTTTACTAAACAAACTTTTTATTACTCTAAATTACAGCTAACTCTGTGGAAATTATAATAACCTATAAATATTTGGCTAATTTAATTTTAACTTTTAAAAATCACATCTTCTAAATGACCTCCACCAACTTCAACACATTTTGTAATAGAGACATTTTGCACCTCTTAAAATAACAGACGTTTTTTGGCCTCCTTATGGTTATCGTTATTAAATATAACGATTACGGCAGCAGTTTTAGACAGAGATTCTGCAGCCTCTTTTAAGAAATTTATCTTGCGTCTGCGCTTTCGACACATAACCTTATTTTTGCCTGAGGTTTACCGATTTTAAAGTTAACGAAAAATCAGTATTTACTTTTATTCTTCATAAGATATAAATTGATATTTAAATATATGCAAACACTTCTGTTGATTTCGTTTTTTTAAGTAGATGCAAACAATACAGTATAAGCAAAACACAAAAAGTAAGGTTAGGTTTGGTAGTAGAATAAAAAGCAAGTGTGCCAGATTGTAACATCTAAATTAATTACTGATTTAGAATATCCGTAAGAGTGCAAGTCCGTTTTAATTTCTTAACATTTGATTTTTATTACTGCTATAAATTTTTCGCTAATTAGAGCCTATGTATTAATAATATTTTAATTAATACGGCATTAAAATTTTAACCTTTTAAATAATTGATATTAAATTTTCTACAATCCGGTAACCAGGCAGTTTAACAATAACGATAAGCTCTTCGGTATTCATCCGTAATTAAAGGAGTCCGGTATGGTTAATAACGATAACGAATCATGTTTGCGTTACTGCGCAGTCTCAGAATAACGTTAACCACAACGAAATTGCAAAATAAGGGGTGCAAAATGTCTCTAATATTAGGTAAAAAGTGGTTAATTCCACGGCGTAGCAAACCTCCGTTTATTCCTTCAACTCTTCACGAATTTTGACTTTGAGTTCCTCAATTGTACCTGGAAGGCTCACAAACACTTTGGCTTTTAAATATCCCCACAGGAAAAAATCGAGTGCTGTTAAGTCTAATATTGAAAAATGAGTTTAAGTGGGAAGAGGTCATCTAGAAGACGCAATTTTTAAAAATTAGAATTAAATTAGCCAAATATTTATAGGTTATCATAAATTCCAAAGAGTTAGCTGTGATTTAGTATAATAAAAAATTTGTTTGGTAAATAAAATAATAATAATTCAAATATTAAAATGGGTAGGTTATTATGGGATACCCTGTATAAACATCCTTATTTTTCGACCATCGCGTGTTTGTTTTCGGTAACACAAGCTAGTAAAATCATTTTCACAAAAAACAATTTTAAAGTTATTATCAGTTCATTAGTAAGTTGTTAATTTATTTTAAATTTACTTAATAAATTATTTTAAGAACGGCAATGGACTCCTTGCATACAATTTATTTTGAATTAAAAATATGTTTAATCTTTTAATTTGACTATTAAAAAGTCATTTGGTAAATATCTTTTCTGTGTATAATAATGACTAAATAAGGATTTTTTAAAAGCTCAGTCTGTTAAGCTACTAGAAGTAAATGCGTTAATTGTTGTTTAATTTTTCTTCAGTTGTGCATTATACTGGGTGATTTTAAGCCTATACCCATAAACTTGGAACATTATTGCCAAGGACAAAATCAATTTTTAAAAAGAACTTGAATTCTAAAGAAATTGAACTAATAATGAAAAAGAAGGTAGTAATAGTATATTTCCTAACTAGTGCTGAAAGTGCCACTTTTCCGCACGCGATTGCAGTTGTCGAACGACGCGTAGTGGAATTCGGCCAAGCAGTCAAGTGCGGCAAAGGCACTTTCGGCAGGTGTTAGGAACGCTATTTTTCTACGAGTGTAAGGAAGACATTAATATCAAATTTCATTATTTTCTTCTTATTATTTTAATATATTATATTAATATTATTTTAATATAATAATTATTTACCTAATACCCTATTTATACTTATTATTAATGTTGGTAAATGAAAATTCTTCATTGCAACTCTCAAAAATTTGGTTAAAAATGTTTGTACTTTTCCGCACTAGTGCGGAAAAGATAAACTTCTAGAACCAAAATGCGTGCGGAAAAGTGAACTTTATCGCACGCGAGTGGGAAAACTATTTTTTGTTACAGAATAATTAGCTGATTTTTTGGTACATTAAAAAAAAAACAATTAACAAGTTCTAAATTCGTTGGTATGTATTCTATTATTAGTTGCGGTCGGTGAGAATTTTTCGCGATTAGAAATACAATTGGGGCTTATAATTATTATACCAAACAGTTTTTGATACAAAAATTAGTTTCCTATATTGGTTTTCATTTTTAAGTTCTCAGAATTCACGTTATTTATTATTTTATTAGAAATAACTGATTTTATCTCCCAAACAATAAATATATATATTTTTTTCATTATTAGTCGTTATGTGTCCTTAGCAACAATTTATTTGTTTCTACAATTTAAGCATTGTTTTTGCGCCAATATCTGCAAGGGACCCATTTCATGGTCCTGGGTCTAGACTGACCCATTAGCAAAAATCTTATATAGAAAGTAAGTTTGATATTGCACTTTTAAATTACCTCTCCTAATCTTTAAAATTGTCAATAATCCGTCTTTAAAACCTTTCCAAAAACGTCATTCTTACTGAGCTTATTAACAGTAGAGTTTTAAAAATATAGTAAGAACATTTTAAAAGCGCAAATTCGATACCCTTTGAAAATAAGACAAAAAAACATAAAAACGGCCGTCTGTAATCGGACTATTTTATACAAAGGCGCCGCTATCCTTTACAGCGACGCGCCGATACACTATGGGATAGAAATCCATTATTTTGGCCAAAAAGCAACTTTGAAATTTTAATGGCTCGTGCATGTATTTCAAAGTAGATACTCTCAAACTACATGTACGCAAAATTATAAAAGGATATGGCGACTTTTATTGGGGTAATAAGAAACTTGAAAATGTATTTTAAGTAAACATAAATATACAACAATTAATCTACCTAGTTTATTATTAGCCTTGTTTACTAAAAAAGTAAAAGAGTTTAAATAATAAGAGCTATTGTTGTATTTGCGATGCAGTCTCGCGAAGTCTCGCTACTTTTGTCAAGGATTTTTTTACCTTTTTCTTTATCAGTTTTTGTACTTACAATTGCCTTCCTACTTTTTGCTACTTCTGAGTGTAAGGACAGATACAAGATTTTTTTATAATTTACAAGGTTTTCCATTTTAAAATTTAATATGTTTTATCCTACACTGTATATCCTAAAAGATAAAAGCATTCTGATAAAAGATATGGATTCTACAGAATCTCCCCAACAAAACAGTGTTTTTTATACGTTAAAAAATAAAAAAGTTGGGAAGATGTATCTCTATTACGCTTCTAAGAATAATTTAAAATTATTTTTCAGATTTGGATGGTCATATTTCCGAAACTAATTGAGATAGACACATCAAATGTAGTATTTTTTTAAAACATTTTAAAAGATTTTTATGGTGGTGATATAATATTCAGGATATTCCATTTAAAAAAATCATACCTATTGTCGTACCCTGTATATCATATGAGATAATCATCGGATTACTCATTAGAATACTACCGAATTAACCAAACAAGCTGACATTTTAGTTTATTTTGTACAATAAAAAATAATACTGTTAAGGGGGTGTAAATTTATAATAACATATAATAAGTTTTAGGTTCCCAAAAAGCATTTGTAATAATTTATAATATTTTTCCAGTAAAAAGCACCTCATTTTAAGTTAGATTGATAAGTTTCAGGATTTTGACCCAAAAAATTAATTTCTATCCCATAGTGCGATGACCAGCTGCATCAACCGGCATATCATAAAAGAAATATAGCAAAGGCGGCCGCGAAGACAAGCATGCCGATTTATTTGCTTTAAACTTTTTGTGATTTTTTTTCTTGTCAAAGAGCACCGAATTTACATTTTTAAACTGTTCCTTCTATACCAAGAATGGTATCATCTAAAACAAACACCCTGTAATATAAATTTTCTTTACACTTGGTGCCATTTTCCTAAAATAAGACCTTCCCAACCGCCACACAAGTCAATCTAAATTTGACACTTCTCAATTCTCCTACCTCACATAACCCGCGTCCATGCTACCGACACTGTAGAACTGAATCAGCCACTTTCGGGCCCCGAAACAACAACGACTAATATCACAACACTGAGACGTACAAGCCGACATCACTTGAGATACGACTTGTACAACAGTTTACTTTTGCACAGGTCTTTTTCGTTCTCGAAAAGGAACTGTAGGTCTCTCATCGTCACCTTTTGATTCGCTGTCTGAGAGGCATCTGGCCTCGGAGGTTGTTGTTCTGGCCCGATGATGTATTCTGTAAGAGAATTTCAGTCAAAAAGCCATCTTTTTTTTCTTCAATTCACACGTTTAGCTTAAATAAACAGGTACACGGGCAAGCGAAAAGAGACGGTCTAATGCATGCATGCAAAATTAAAGCCAGTTTAATATCTTCTAAAATGTACCCATAGACAACATGATATAAAAAGCAAAATAAAAATAAACAATTATTTGCTTTAAAATAAATGAGCAGCCGTGTATTTTTATCGGATTTTGTCGATTTCTTATTTGCTAAGGTCAAAATCGTTTTTTTTTTAAATTTGGGATCTTATTTTTATTTATTTATTTATTTATTCCAATATACACTACTGAGTATAAAACTCCAAATGGTACACAATACAAAAAAAAAATGACACAATCCCAATACAAATTTGGAAAACAAGATAAAAGCTACACATTACTGAAAATTAACTTTTATACTAAAGCTATCGTTTTCTTAAAACTAGTTAAACTTAAAGAAAATAAATCAATATTGCTATAATTTTCATTATAATTCTTTAGGAGACGATCAACAAACACGTTTTGCCCGTAATTAGTCCGGTGTCTATTTACATAAAACAATTGCTGACTACGTGTGGTTCTAGAGGGAATTCGAAAAGTAATTGAATTAATTAAATCACTACAATTAAGCATATTATTCAACAGTTTGTATAGGAATATCACCATTGCATCTTCCCTGCGTCTTTTTAATGACTTCAGCCCTAAGAGCTGGATTCTAGTTAAATAAGGTAAGTCCTTGTATGGGAATCTATGCCTGTACAGTAAAAACTTAGCAAATTTATTTTATTGTACTCTAAAAACAATCAGACCAGACTATTATACAAACAAGAAATTGCCCTAGTATCATAGATATTCCTACAGGTTCTACAAACAAATCCCAAGATTCGATATGCTTTTAAATTAATGCTGTCAATGTGCTTATTAAAGTTAAGCTCCCTGTCGAAGATTACCCCTAAATCGTTAGTATGTGGTACTGTTGTTAATGCACTATTGTTAATTTTATAGTCAAATGAGATGGGACTTTTACATCTATAAAATCTCATTACTTTACATTTATTAATATTTAAAGACAAACAATTATTCCTACACCACTGAACAAGTCCATCCAAATCCTTCTGCACAGCACTACAGTCACTTAAATTACGCACACGGTGAAATATTTTTAAATCGTCAGCATATAGCAGAAACCGACACGTTTTAAAAGCTGACGCAATAGAGTTAAAATACAACAAGAAAAGGACTGGCCCCATGTGGAAACCTTGTGGAACTCCTGACGTAACCTTAATGTTTCTAGACACAGCACCAGCCAGCCGCACACGCTGAACTCTATCTTCCAAGTATGAAGTTATCCATTTTAAGTACTGTCCACTCAATCCAATAGCATTTAACTTTTTACTTTTTGGCGTTTGTGGGACACAGAATCAAAAGCCTTATGAATTTTATGCTGTTAATTGATACTTTTTAGTATCACTTCATCACGTGGTTTAATTTTTTTCTCGAAAACGAAGCAAGATACAAAAAAAATTCAAAAGACTAAAAAGCTGCATTTTTAATTGCATAGTCGAAAAATAATATAAAAACTTTATAAAAGTCAGCGGCGTACTTGTTTTCTCAATAATATTGTCTGTGGTGTCCACTGAGATGTTACTGGACCCAATAATCTTAATCGAGGTAGAGCTTCACAAGCACCTTATTACATTTATAAGTGTACCAAATTTCATCCAAATCCGTTAAGAGATTTTTAAGATACTTAAGGGGATGCCGTAGCACGTTAAATGAGCTAAAACGCGATTCGCTGCCGTTTTTTAAATATTTGTTTGAGAAAAAAGTTGTATATTGAAAAGTTTCTTAATATGATCCAAAGATTATCGGAAAGTGGGTTATTTTTACAGTTTTGTAATTTTGGGAAAGTTAATGTATTAATTATCACCATTACCAAAAATCAATTAACTTTCCGATAATCTTTGGATCATTTTAAGAAACGTTTCTATGTACAACTTTTTCTCAAAACAAATATTTAAAAAACGGCAGCGAATCGCGTTTTAGATAATTTAACGTGCTACGACATCCTCTTAATAAATATCGACATTTTTTTAAAACTTTAACGCCCTCTATCTCAGAAATGAAGCAAGTCCGGACATACAGGGTGTCCGGAAAGGTAAGGTAAAAAATGATAGGGGTGATAGAGTGAGCCAAAACAATGTTAGTACTTTTTATAAAAATAAGTTCTATCGCGCTTTGTTAGGGAGATATGGACCATCAAAGTTGGTATGAAAAAACACTTGTTTCAATTATAACATTTGAACTGTTACCATAGTACCAATGATATCTGGGCTACTAAATAACCTTATAGGTAATGCTCCTTTGATAGGTAAACGGCTGTTCAGTAAGTCGGAATTATATAGGGTGCGACGATTATTTTTCATTTAATGTATGTATTTTTAACACTGGTGATAAATTTGACATTTTACTTTGACCACTTAATTCCTTTATTATTTCTGTTCAAAAAAAGTATACTTTATTTAAATCGATAACTTGGGCCGTATTTTATAAAATCTCACTTTAAGTCCAGACATACCAGCATTTTGTAAGTAATAAAAAATATCCATTTTTTCCATAAAATTTTTAAAATATGGTAAAATACTTAGAAACAGTTTTTAACTATATTACTAAGTTTAAGAGGCTTACAAACACCGTTTTTAATAATTTTACCATAAAAATTGATTTTTTTATTACACACAAAATGCTGGTATGTCTGGATTTAAAATGCGATTTTATGAAGAACGGTCAAAGATATCAATTTAACTGATGTATACCTTTTTTGTACAAAAATGATAAGGGAATTAAACGGTGAACGCAAAATGTCGAATTTGTCACCAGTGTTAAAAGTGCATACATTAAATGAAAAAAAAAAAAAAATTGTCGCACCCTGTATAATTCCGACTTAAGGTAAAGATGGGTCCAAATTTAGTTCATTCTGAAAGCGATGCCGCCAAGTATCACAAAAACTGATAAAGTAAAGAAACCATTTTGTGAACAATGATTTATTGCAGCAAAAAATATTTAACCCGACGAGTTTCTAGTACCACACCACGTGCCACCGGTTTTATAGTAGGCAGAGGCGAAATAAGATAATGTTTTGTAAGTAGGTGATACGTGTTTTACCAATGTATTTTTTATTATTCATCTAAAAATATGTAATCAGGCTCTGTCCGAGGCTATGTGCATCGCTTTCAGAATGAAATTAAATGATGGAGCGCACATACATATATGCGGCGATTTGCACCGATTTAAAATCCGGGCGAATATAGCAATTTAAATTAAAATCCGGCCATTACCCTATTTATATGTGCAATACAGGTCAGAAATTGAGTTATTTGACAAGAATGTGGTTTTATACCATGGGTGAAAAGGCGCTAACTTTTAATATTTACCCATGGTTTTCCCATGACTCTCATGTCCGTGTGTATCATCTAATTTCACCAAAAATATTTTTCCGATCCGTACCGTCCGTCCGATGCCGACGTATGTGCGCGTACCTTTACTGAACAGCCGTTTACCCATGGAAATTATTATATTATGTATTATTATAAGGATATTTAGTAGCCCAAATATCATTGGTAATATGGCAGCAGTTCAACATTTATAATTAAAATAAGTGTTTTTATACCAACTTTGAAGGTCCATATCTCCCTAATGAAGCGCGATTGAATTTTTTTTAATATGAAGTACTAACATTTAATTTAACACTTGTTTTTTATACTGTACATTCTTCTAAATAAAGAGATTTATTATTATTATTATTATTATTATTATTAACATTATTTTGGCTTGCTCTATCACCCATATCATTTTTGACCTTACCGTTCCAGAAACCCTGTATGTTCATATGAACTTATTTTCATTAAAATATATAAGAAATTACCCTCTTCAGTTTCATATTGTAGTTAGGAAACACCCTGTATACCTTTAAATTTAGCTGAAGGTGTATTTTATATTTTTTGTGAATGTAGCTACATAAAAGTAAATTCGTTTTATAGAAGAAAATCTGCTAATTTTTATTGGCACGAGACGCATACTTCAAATCCGATATCGGATCGGATGTATGAGCACTGTCATAAAAACCTATAATCAGACGACCTTCAAATAACCGGATCCGAGAATCATGTCCGATAGTAGGATTAGAAAGTAGGATGTGTATGGTCGGCCTTAACGAGTGTAGAATTCACAGCCGATCCATAAAAAGTTAGTTTTTCTCAGGAATAAACCATGCAATTGTTCTTTTAACATTTAAATTAAAAATAATTTACAAGCTATGAACATTAATAGAAGAAAATTTGAACTACTGTTACCTGTGAGCTAGTGGTTATTTCCCCATCTAGTCTCGGCTTTTTCCTGGGACCGATAGCCTGCAAAGCCGTCGCGTTCGCCTCCCGTTGCCGTAATTCTTCCATTTCCACCCTCTGCATTTCTTTTGCTTTGGCTATAATAAAAATAATTACCAATTTGAACACCAATAATTACTACTAATCTTAAACAAGAATGTGCGTAAACCCGGGTATACACAGTCATGCAAACCTGAAACGCACTTGCATGCAAGCAAATGTAAAATGAAGCTTTTGATACACATGATTCAGATGTACCTGTCAGTTCAGCGTCAGTTTTGGCAGCGGTTGTTGTGATCAACTTGAACATAAGCATAATTCAGCGAAAATATTTTTTTATTTTTGTCAATGTATTCTTTACTTTTAACTTTTCAAAAGCATGGATAACCTTGGTACATATCTATATAGTCATGCATTACATCTTCCTGGCGCCAAACTGAAACGTTAACTGATGTGTCTTACACATGCACAAGTTTGCATGACGCGCGCCAATATAAATCAAACTCGACATCAAGTCGCATGCCAAGCCAGATGTGTCAGTTTTTAATACACACGGTCAAATATGCGCGCGAGGTTTGGCTTTTATACAGAAGTGACAGTTTTGCATGACCGTCTATACCCCAGTTAATACTTCACAGTTTCAGTGAAAATCACGACTTACTTTTAACTTTGGTCGTTAGTAGACAACCCGTAATGCACAGTAAAGGGGGCGTCACACCAAATTTAGAATATAACAATACAGGGAAATGTTAAAATCATTTCTTTTGCAACTAAATAAGACGTAACTATATAAATAGAAATGTTGTTATGTGTGTGAATCCTCTTATGGATACTATTTGAGTAGGTGGACCAACAAATCCCTTGTTACACAATATTGAATGTAAGCATATTAAGTTGTAGATAAAAATTAAATACTTGTATTATAAATGTTTTAATAGACTACCTTTGAGTTTTGCTTGTTCGGGATCTTCAGTTTTCGAGCGACTTTTCGCCGCTCGCAGCAACATTTCTCTCTCTAATTCTTCGTGTTTTTTCCTTTCCGCCTTATCTAGATCTTCGAGAAATTTTAGTTGACCTATAAAGAAAACGCAACATTAACTTTCACCGTAAGATACGACGTTTCGATGAAATCTTGCACATCGTCATCAGGGAACCTCTTACCTTTGACATCGCTCGTGATTTCGTATCGTGAATCGCTCTTAACCATTTCTAATCTATGCTCAGTAATAACAGCTAATTTTTCTATGAGATCCCGCAATCGCTCTTGTGTTGCATGGGAAATGCATGCCGCCACGTCACTCGTACTGGGATCGTCTAAACCGTGTTTCTGCATCACTTTCCTAATCTGCAAAAAGCAATTTAACCATTTAGCTTGCAACTAAAGATTGTTATACACTTGTAAAATAGAAAACTTACTTTTAATTGTAATGGCCCCAGTGAACACATAATGTCTTCCTTACAAGACCGGATCTGAGTACCGACGTATTCCGTCGAGCCGAGGATTTTTGAGTTTCTTCCGCCAAGTTTACGCCACCCATGGCGGCTACGTCGTTGATATCGTCATCTCCTGTGTAGGCGGCCGAAAAGCTTTTCTTTTCTAAAAGAGAAACAAAAGTTTTCGTATATCAAAACTATCGGAAGAACTTTAAAAGTATCGGAGCTGCTTTAATAGTATTGGGACAATTTAAAGATAGTGACAAAGACATTTGAAAAGGTATTGAAGAAACCTTAAAGATATTAAAGACACTTTTGAAGTAACGGGGACACTTTCAAAATATTAAAGAACACTTTAGAGTTATCAAAGACACTTTAAAGATATTTAAGACACTTTAAAAGAATCGTAGACACTTTAAAGATATCGAAGACACTTTTAAAACATCGAGGATACTTTAAAGATATCGAAGACACTTTAAAGGAATCAGAAACACTTTAAAGGTATTGAAGACACTTTAAAGAAATTGGAGACAATTTAAAGGAATCTGAGACACTTTTAAAACATCGGGGATACTTTAAAGATATCGAAGACACTTTAAAGGAATCAGAAACACTTTAAAGGTATTGAAGACACTTTAAAGATATTGGAGACACTTTAAAGGAATCTGAGACACTTTCAAAATATCGGGAATACTTTAAAGATATCGAAGACACACACATACACTTTAAAGGTATTGGAGACACTATAAACATTTCAAAGACACTTTAAAAGTATCAGAGACAGTTTAAAAGTATGGAGATACTTTATAAATAGTATACTTCTAAAGTTGTTCAACGTACCTTTTTCCTTGGCAGTAGGCCTACTAGTCCCCTGCCCGACCATCCCTTTGCCCCCGCCGCGGCGCCCTTGCCGCCAGCGGGGGTCTGCACCTTTGAGGAGGCGGCCGCCCCTGCCCCGCGGGCCTCACCTGCACAGGTCTCGGGGCAGACGGCCGCGGTTGTTGATTAATGAGCTGCTGTTGATGGGTCATCTGAGCTTGGGACGGCGATGGACCTCCCGACGCGTAGACAGGATGAAGGGCAGGAGGTTGAGAAGAGGAGATTGTCTGTTGGATGGTGGACTGGTGAACGGGTTGTTGAATTCCTGTCCCTGGCTGCCTTATTGTGGTTACCTATTAAAAAACATTGTCAAACGAATTTTAGTAAGAGGTTTTCAAAGAACTCACCATTCTCGTCTGCTGTTGCTGCACCATGGGCCCCCTAGGCGCAACTAGTCGCTGCTGTATTACGGCTCCCGGGGACCGGGAGTTCTTACAATCCCTGTCCCCGGACCTACTATCCGCACTTGACCAGGGGCGATCTGTGTCGCGGGTCGGACAGTTTGAACAGTGGGCGTCGCGCCGGCTACGGAAAAGACTACATTGGGAGGAGGCGGGCGTATTCCGTCTATGGTCAGCTCGTTTGTCGCCAGGGAGTGTCGGAGAAGAGGGAGACTTTTCTGAAGTAAAACAATACAATAAAGTAAAAACAACTTAAAGAATACCTTCCATTTTCCATAAAAATCTTTGATGATAAGATGGTTTTTTATTCCAATGTTTTAAATTTTTTGTTATTAAAACAAGAAAAATGTACATTTCGCATAAAAAAAACAAAAAAAAATTTTTCTCGGAAATAAACAAAATTGCATATTTGGAAGTAATTTTTAATTCTAAATATCATTTCTTTATAACAATTTGCAATATTAGCAAAAAATACAGGTACTTTACTCTTGAGCAAAAATTACATTTTTGGCCAAACCTCATACATGACTAACACAATTTAATATCTGATGATTGCATATTAGGTTTTGGACCATGCAGAACTTTTTGTAAAATTAATAATAAAAAGTTTCCCATATGCTGCCAACTTATGTAGACACACTGTATAATAATATAGTAATGATTAATAATATTTTTAAAAAATTTAAACTTACTTCTTCCTTGTCTAATTTAATTTCTTGAAACATAGATGTCTTTCTTATATGGTTTAATTAAACTTTAAATAAATATTTTTCAATAAAAATCCCAAAACTTGATTGACTGATGTCAGTTTGACATATGTACAGTCAAAACTGACACACATTTCTGAAAATAGGTTATTGACTGACCAATCATACCAACCCTTATCTATGTTCTTGGTTGCTTTCCAGTGACGAAAATTTTTGTGCGTCACGCTCCAGGGCTTGAAGCTCTTGAACTGCTCTAAAAAGTTAGTCACTGGAACACATCCGATGACGACAAGGAAAAAGAGATACTTTATAGAAATTTTAAAATTTCGTTGTTTTTAACCTTTCTTGGCATTATAATAATAACCTCTTTTTAATATCTAATTCCATTTTAAATAAATAATTTTAAAAATCCATCCTTAACCATAAAAAACACGTTTAAAGCACAAAAACCAAAAGAGGGGTTGGTACATGAGGGGCAAGGGGAAAGAAAAACGGAGTAGCTCAGGTGCATAACACTTTCCGTCACTGGAACGCCGTAAAGTAGAACGAAATGCTCCTGAGCTACTCGGGAGCGCTCTATTTGCGTCACTGGAAAGCCACTCAGGATGGCTGTATTATGTGTACAGAAAGAAAATACAGGGTGTACAATATGAGCAATTTTTCATCACACTAATGGATGACCGTCTTACCTTCAAAAATCCAATAAGACACGGCTGCGGGCTGGCATTCAATAACCTCTCCAACTTATCACAAAAATCCTCGGGTTCCACCTTGTTATCGATCAATTCCTGTATGAGAGTCCGAACGTTCCGCTCAACGGATTTCGGCTCCCTGCTGGATAATTCCAAAAGATTCGCTAGGAACTTGCGGCATTTTTCTTTGGTATTGTCATTTGGAGGTCTCTGAAAAAAAATATGTAAACCATTACTTTATGAACAGGTACACAAAAAAAAAGAGATTATTTGTCAAATATTGTAATATCAGTATCTGACCAATGTTCGAACTAGGGAATCCAATCCTGCAAACACAGGATCCCGCAAATGCGGGATCCCTCTAAGTTTCTGCGGGATCAACATTGCGGGATCTGCGGAATTCAATATTAATTTACAACTGTGTAAAGTCTATTCTGCCGACAAGTGTCGAGGCTGAGCGTGCGTTTTCAGCTGCAGGATATATTTGCAATAAACTAAGATCAAACTTAAGAGATGATACCTTGGATATGTTATCTTTTCTCCGAAAATACTTCCAAAATCAATGCGACTAGGTGAAAGCTAACAATTGACCTTTAAACTAAGTTTATGCTGTACTTTGTATTTTTGTATATGAAATAAAAACTTTTTGCAACTACTATAGTTTGTTTATGACTTTTTCTTAGCAATTAGCATGTTTAATAGGTTTGTTACAAAAAGTTATATATATTGTTAACAATCCCGCATTCTTGCGGATCCGCGGGATCGATGATTTTTACCCCGCAGGTTTGCGGGACTGAAGTTTTGGTGCGGGATTGAATTCCCTACTTCGAACAGCCTTAATTTTTGGTATTGGTCATTAAGTAGACAACCCGTGATGCACCAACTCATTTATGTAAGACCCAGATTGCTGGAGTGATTTTTTAAATGTTGTATGAGAAATTATTAAATATTTCTTATAGTTATTCAATAAATAATTGATCAAATAAAAAATTAACCATAGTATTACCTGCACAGGCTGTGTAGTTTGGACAATTGGCTGTGTAGAACTGACTGTAGTTGTGCCTCCTGCTTGAACTGGATTGGTTGCTGCACTGGATACGGCTTGCTATAAAAAAGTTAAGCCCAAATTTAAACAACTTCAAGTCAGTGAAATATACCGAGTGGTGCATAAAACATAGGCTATAGAAAATCCCATGTAAATTTTGATATCTTTAAATAACGGCTCCTCTATTGATTTTACAACAAAACTGTATTGGACTATTTTGAAGACTTTAATAATATAAGCGCACACACCAAATTTCGTTATTTTCTAATAAGCCAAATAAACGTTATCCAAGAGAAACTATTTGTAAAATCGTTGAATACCTGATACATATTTTAATGAATCCACCAAGTATGCAACAATTCTAAAAATAGTGTTTCTTAAATAACTTTTATTTTGCTTATGTATACGGAAAATAACAAGATTTAATGTGTGAGCTTATTTTATCAGAAAACAAATTACATTTGTTTCAGGACCCAGCAGAGGGACTCCGAGTTTCCAGAGACAGTAGTTCTGGGCTCGTGGAAATAGAACTACAAAAAACTGCAAAGTTTCTGGGTATTTGTCTTGATCAAAATCTTAGCTGGAATTATCATGTTAGCAATGTATGTCAAAAATTAAATTCTGTCTGTTACTCGATGCGAGTGCTGACAAACTATTTAAGTGTCAGTACCCTGAGAAGTGTATATTATGCAAACTTTTATTCTCGAATGAGGTTTGGGGTGATCTTTTGGGGAGGAACAACTGAAAGTCAAAGAGTATTCCTTGTGCAAAAAAACGTTATACGTACAATCCTTCGCCTTCAGTACAGACAATCCTGTAGGGGCAGATTTCGGGAACTGAATATTCTCACTCTTCCTGGTGTATATATCTATGAGTGTTTGTTGTTTTTGTTTAAAAATAAAGATAAGTTTAGGCAATATGAGATGACTCACGATCATCAAACACGGTTTACTGGCTGCTCCTTGCCACAACATAGACTGACCGCAACGGAAAAATTCACTACATATTCGTGTATAAAATTTTTTAATCTGCTTCCTAATGAAATAAAAGTTCTGCACAGTTTTAAATTGTATAAAAACAAGTTTTTAATCTGATTTTAAATATAGAACCATATACTTTAACTGAATTTTTAAACTACTAATTTTAATATGTCTACCAATAATATTAAGTTTTAATTGTTAAGTAAATGTTTAGGGTATGTTTTTTATGTAACTGAGTGTTCAAATTTTATACCTATTTCTGTATTTTCCCATAGTTTGTTACATTATGCACACTATGGGCCTTTTGTGACGCCATTTCATTTTATTGTGCACTGTTTTTTATATTGTACAATTCTTCTGAATAAAGAGATTTATTATTATTATTATTATTATTATCTACGTCTTTAAAATAGTCTAATACAATTTTGTTGTAAAATCAACAGGACAGCCAATATTTAAAGGTATCAAAATTTACATGGCATTTCCTATGGCCAGTCTGGCGATGCACAATCGGTATAGATATAAAGCAGAGGCGGTTATTCAGGTGTAGTAAGTGAAGTGCCACTTCACCAAAAATAAATAATAAAACATAAAATGACATATTACTATTATTCAATTTATTTTTTAACACGCTTTTATTAACTTGGGTTGTAACTATCTATCTATCTATCTATGTAACGGAATCTTTGAGCCTAATTTTAACCAACTTCCAGCTATTCGATTTCTTTGAAACTTTGCACACGTGTCAAGGACCGATGAAGATGCAATAATTTAAAAACAGTATCCCGTTATCTTTTTTGAATCGCCAGGAAAAAAATTCCATTATATTATAAAAACAACACCTAGGATGCCATCTGTTGGCAACATTTCAAACTTTGCTATTAAATGAAGAAGAAATTTTTAGTTTTTACACCATTTGGTTAGTTGCACCATGGGTGTTCAATTTTTATGAACAATAAAAATATAGGGTTAGTTGCACCATGAGTTCAAGGATTCCATAATAAAAATTACATTATGTGTAATGTATACATAATACATAATGTGCAATTAATAAAAATTAACATTCTTTTTTTGGATCGCCAGGAAAAAAATTTTCCTTTATATTATAAAAATATAAAAACAACACCTAGGTTGCCACCTGTTGGCAACATTTCAAACTTTGCTATTAAATGCAGAAGAAATTTTTAGTGGGTTGCAATATATTGGCAACGGTCCAAACATTGCCTGGATTGCCATCTGTTGGCAAAATTTCAAACTTTGCTACTTAATGAAGAAGAAATTTTTAGTGAGTTGCAATCTGTTGGAAAAATTTTAAAATTTGCCACTCTTGTTCATTAAAAAAATTTTTCGCCATTTTGTCAAGAGTAGCAGAAACTAAAAAATGAAAAATAATTAATAGTTTAAAAAACTAAAAAACACGCTTTTATATGCAACCGAACTAAAATTAGAAAATAATTTTTCATTAAAAAAAATATTGTCATTTCATAGTAAAAAGCGTGGGGTGATAAAAATATTAAATGTTATAATTATTATATTTGCAAATATCTATGATGGAAAAGTTATGAAAAAATAGTAAAATGCACCCCACGCTTTTTACTATGAAATGACAATATTTTTTTTAATGAAAAATTATTTTCTAATTTTTAGTTCGGTTGCATATAAAAGCGTGTTTTTTAGTTTTTTTAAACTATTAATTATTTCATTTCTATTCCTTATTTGTAAAATTCGCCGTGGAAAATCTAGCATATAAATTAACCGCTGGCGCGAGTCGCTTTCCTCCACTTTCGGCAAGGCGACATCGCAATCCGCGAGTGTATTGCAAATATAAAACGGACCGAAGTATACACCTCGTGTGGGGTTTTGTTTACGCTTTGACGCTCCGTTGCCGGCGGCCAGAATTGCAGGTGGAAGTATCAGGTGTATTGCTTGGTAAATCGCTAGCCTTAAACAGATAATTTTGTGTAGATAATATAGGTTTTGGTCGTTTTGTTGGTTTTCACGTATTATTTCGATTGTTTCCGTTTGAGAATTATTCGCGACAGTGATTTTTCACAGGAAGAAATTAAAGGACAGTACAGAGCACTTCTCTATGAAATATTAGATCATATTTTGATGGAAATGGAAGTAAGATTCAAAGATTGTTACAAACTACAATTTTTTGTCTTGCTGATACTGCAAAAGTTTGGCTAGTACAACCAAACTGAACCACTCAAAAAATAAACTTGACCTAATATTTGCTGATGAAAGTTATAGAAATATTTCATTGCAGTAGTTAGTAAAACAAGTTGGCGCAAATAAAGACATTTTTACCGAGGGGTATAAACTTTTAACGATACAGTCGACAAGCGTGTTGGTGTATAAAATTTAGGTATGTTTAGATATCAAGACTTTTTAATCTGACTTTTGATAGTTGAGTATTTTCAATTTTGCTAAAATGGTGAGTGTGTTTTTTTCCCTTCCTGCACTACACCTGTTTTTAGACCCGCCAGCCGCCACTGTTATAAAGGTGTTTTTAAAATGTTACCTTTAGATGCTTTTAATCCTATTACTCATAAAAATTGTAAAAATATACAGGATGTTAAATAAAGTATTGGTGAAATCGTGCCCAAATAAATATTGTTTTTTACAGATTTTTGGAGGAATTTATCAAACTTTAAAATTCTTGAAAAACAGTCAGATATTTAAACTTTCTTTTACATATTTTAAAACAGTTCAGCCCAATTCTTCATTAGACCTTGGGTATTAACAACAGAACAACACTTTTTAAAATCGAAACCATGGAAATTAAAATCCTGACTTACCGCCGGTACTGTCTGCATCCGAAACGTCATCGGCTGTCCCCCGGGCTGTGACGTTGCCAGATTGGCCTGCTGCGGCGCTGGCCCTACTCGCAGCAGCTGATACTGTCCGTTCTCCGTCTTGAGCAGCAGCGCACCCTGTTGACCGGGTTGCAAACCGTGAAACGAGCCTAAGGTTAATTGCTAGAACACCCAGAGAGACATGGACACGGTTAGACAGACAGACATTGAAGGCGGAGCGGCATAAACGAAGTAAATAAAATATACGTCAAAATCTTGACAGAGCAAATTTCTTAATATGTGGAAAATTCATAAAAATATTGTTACACAGTACAGGGTATGGTAAAACATAGGTACAAAATATTCAGTTGTAAAAATAGTATTATTATTCAACAAACATATAGGGTTTTCAATATTACTATTTTTTTGAACTTCCATTTTCTTTATTTTTAAAACTGTTGGACAAAATTAATATCTCCAAAACTAATAGAGATAGACATATTAAATTTGGTATTTTTGTGAAGTCCTTTGGACGATCTTTATAATGGTGATATAATATAGAGGGTGTTGCATTTAAAAATATCATACTTTTGTTCTACCCTGTATATCTTAAAAGATAATAGAAAATTTATAATTGATTTGAAAACTACAGAATTACCCCAAAAAACTGATATCAAATCATTGCAATTTTAGGTATGATAGCCTTAATCCATATTAAATTTGCTACAAAATAGCAAAAAATTGCAAAGATACATTATTATATATATTTTTTCAAGCTTCGTAATTTTTTTAGTAAGAGAAACAAATTGATCGACATCAAATATTTAGATCTTTAAGATGTAATTATTTAGAAATAAACATGTATTTGTGGCCTCCATTATATAAGACTTATAAACTAGGGCTGGCAAAAACCAAAAAAAAAAACAAAACTGATTATCAAATCATTGCAATTTTAGGTATGATAGCCGGTTTTAAATACCGAAAACGGTTTTCAAAACCGATACACCGAAATCGGTTTTTAAAACCGAAAACGGTCTTTAAAACCGAAAACCGAAAACGGGTCTCAAAACCGAAAAAGGCTTTTCTAAACCACAGTTAACAGAAAATCGGAAAGTAATTATTCTCTATTAATCGTTTTTGTGTTGATTACGGATTTGCCCATGAGCTGTGGTGTTAAGTGATAATCATTATACATCCTAGAATATTCTTCAAAAGAAATTGGTTAAATATAAATAAGAATAAAAATATAACATCCCTGTTAATAAAATGCAAGATTCTAAAAGGTGATGTAAAAATTCCATACATACCTACATACATATATTATTTTTTCCTCTTTATTTAAAATTGATATTCTATTTTCGGTGTTTTATCTTGGTTTATTGGTTAATAAAAAAACAGAAAAGGAAAAGTGGTGATTTTTAAATTTTATTTTTGTGTATTATTATAGCAAGTAGTAGTTTTTATATAAACCGCAATCAACCAAAAACCTATGAATTGATATTCGAAGAACCGCTTTTCGATTTTGGTCCGATTATCCGAAAAACCGGTATTTGAAAACAGGTTAACCGATATTCGAAAACCGGTTTTCGGTTTTGGGACAAAACCGCGGTTAACCGAAAACCGGTTAACCAACCGGGTTCGGTTACGAGCCCTATTATAAACACACATTTTTTATTGTAAAAATTCTTGCAATTAAGGCAAAATCGTAATCAATATGACGCGCTTAATTTCCATGATGCATGGACATACAAATCTATGATTTTGGGATATGATTAATTGGTAAATTTAGTAACATTTTCACTAAAAATAGGTCCCATGCTAATAAAACGAAAATTAGGGTGATGTCCACAGATCTCTGCACTAGGTGACGTTTTAGATGATATCTATTTCCAACGGTTTTCAAGTGATCACTTGAAAACGGTTGGAGATCTGTAGATACGATCCGAAACGTCGTGTATCAGTTAAAAATAAAGACAAGAAAGTAGTATTATTGAAAACAAGATTGTCTACCACCTTTAAAGAAACATACAGCCTGTTTCAGAATAAGATGCTGATACTTAAGGGTCTATATCCTTGGATGGTTTAAATATAAAGAATTAAAAACTATGGTCTAAGTTTCTTAAATTTTAAAAAATAGACAAAGTTCAACTGACTCTGTACATCTCAGTGGTATTTAAAACATCCCTTAGTTTCAGAAACCATCTTTGGAAAAAATAAATTCAATACTAAGAAATTTGCCCAAATTTTGCTAGAAACAATGCTACATTGCAAGCCGTAAGCTAAAAAATCTATTAAACAATAATAAACTAACTCTAAAATACATCAGGCTAAATATAACTCGACCTAAACTCAAGGCCAATCATGTAAAACAATCTCTAAATTATCAAAACATTTAAAATTTACCAACAAAAAAAAACAAAATAAATTAATCTACTAAAATTATAAATCTTACCTTCCTTTTGAATAATTGCCCAGGTGTAGAGTATGTTCACTTAAAAAAGAACTGCAATGTTCCTCTTTGAGTGATCAGACTCTAAGTTTCTTTCAGTGTTGTGCTGTTAGTTTTATTATTATTGTTAGCCCTTTACCAGTTAGTAAAAAATGGGACATTTAGTAGAGGTTTTAGTAAAGCGCCTGCATTTAACGGAAATACTTACAAAACAGTTCAAAACCGACGATATTTCTACACAATACATACTGGATTTAGTCCAAGAAAGTACGGATTATGATTCTCAGTTGTCCTAAGTCAAAACAGTCTTACTTTCCGTCGTTTCGCCTATGATTCCACAAGGAAACATGTCAGAAAGAAATTGATTTTTGACAAGGATCTCGAATAATCCGTACAATTTAAACAATCCAGTTAAAGACACATACAACACGTTTTCTAACTAGTTTTACCGTATGGGAAGGTTTTTTAAGCTGACAAAACATACTAGTAATGTTACTGCTAAACATACTAAAGCTGCATAAAGCTCAAGCTACCTACCTTTATCCACCAGTAAAATCTAGACTTAATTTTTTAGCCTTCAAACCTTAAGGAATAGTAACCCTTGGTAGGATTCACTGACGTTTTGCCTCTGATCCTGTATCTTTAAGAAAATGTAATATGCAAGATTTAAATCTGAATGGCTTTTAGGACTCAATTAATACATTGAGGGGTTTCTGATACATACAGAGTTATAGAGGAAGAAACTGATCTTTGGACAAATAGATAATGGAGAGAAACTAGGTTTGGAGATATAAAGCAAGAAGTCAGGGAGATCTAAATCTGGCGAAGAGGGAGGATGATTCAACAAAAAGTACATTAAATCACTATTTTTTGTAATGTCATTTTAATATGTGAATATACAAATTAGTTGATAGGTTTATATGAAATTTCCCACATGTTCACAAGAAAAAAACGGCATTTTTAGAAAAATGAAACTTATACCAAAATTTTTAAAAAACTAATAATCTCCCATCTGAGACCATAAAGAGTCTACATGAAACTTTCTCTAGATTTAGATTATTTATTTTGAAGCTTCTTTTTATATCTAGACAAAAGGACAAGCTAACCAAAAAAGGTTTTATTTTGTTAAAATAATAAAACGGGTATTTAAAACTCAGTGAAAGGCTGTCTGAAAGATCTTGAGTGTTACAAAGTAACTGGAGGTGTATGTTATAAGCGTCTCAAAAAAGAACAATATTAGGTTTGAGATTGTAACTAAAAAAAAAATTGAAATTCTAAAAATTGGCCAAACCGAGTTGTCTTTTTTAAAATCTAAATGTGCCTTTTTAACTACAAAAATGCAAAAACTAATCTAAGCAAAGGTTTGATCTCATTTTAAAATCTAAATCGGATCATTAAAGGGAAACACAAAAACAGATAACTCGTGAGCAAATTAAACTAAAGATTAAAAAAATAAACAATTTTTTATGGCCAAATATTTTCATACAAATACAACATTTGTTTTTTGGTTTTTACTATCATTTTAAAAATATTAATTTCCATTTTTGCCAAGAGCTTAACCTCATTATAATTTTACTTTAAATTGGGCTGCATTATTGTCAATTTTTCCATGATCATAAAAAAGAGGAGTGAAACTTTCGTTTGCTATTATTTATTCCTTTGCTGACAAAACACGGAAAAATCAAGTTGATCTTCTTAACTATAATTATTCAAAAACAATCTGAATGGACTCTATACAGGGTGTCCGAACTCTATTTTTACACGAAATACCTTCGCCCCTGTACAAGATACCAAAATAAACTTAAAATAAAAAAATGTTTATTCAGATACACTCTTCTTATTGACAGTACTAGTTAATAAATTATAATTTTCAGTGTCAAGTGGGTTTTTTAAATGGAACACCCTGTAAATTTTAATAAATTTAGACTCTGTATTAAATTCTACATCAAAATTTTTTAGCCCACTATACGTCAATTATTGCTGGTTTTTGAGATATCAGTAGTAAGTTGATAAACTCATTAACGATTAAAAGTAAAGAATGAAAATATTATTTTGGTTCTAATTATTTTTAAACAATTCTGTCACTGTCAGAGCGACAAATAATATAATAAAATGGATTTAATTACCTTCCATTGTAAAAAAAACATCCAATTGGTATGTCAGCAATTTAGTTTATTTTAGATACATATTTAAATAATTGCACTAAAAAACAGCAATACGTTAATTATGACTGGTTTTAGGTTAAGTAAGTAAATTTGTATTTAAAATTAACTAAATAGCTGACTTACCCAATTACCTATTAGTAGTTTTTACAATAAAAGGTAATTAATTACATGTTATTATATTATTGGTCACTCTGACTGACTGTGTTGTACATTTTTAATGTAGAATTTAATACAGAGTCAAAATTTGTTAAAATATACAGGGTATTCCATTTAAACAAACGTACTTGACATTAAAAAATGTTTTGAGACACCCTGTATATTAACTAGTTCTATCAATAAAAGAGTGCATCCAAATATACATTTTTTATTTAAAGTTTATTTTTGTATCTTGTACAGGGTCGAAGTTATTTCTTGTATAAATAGAGTTGGGTCACCCTGTAAAAAATCTAAAAAATAATACAGGAAATTCGTTTTATTCTTAAACATTTTTAACAACTGCCCAGTCACAAATTAAGATTTTAAAACAAGACCAATGCTACTAAAAACCTTCCCGTTCAATTTATATTTCCGTTGTTCGAATCTACAACTTACGGGTGTCCCAGTTCGGGCCCCCACCAGCCCCGGGGCCGCGCTGAGTACGACCCTGGCCTGGCCCTTGGCTTGGCCAACTTGGGGCCGCACATTCACCACTTGAAGGTTGGAAAGGATCGGTTGGGTTGAAACACTCATTGTTGTTTGAATGCCTTGCGTACCCTGTAAGATGTCCCTTCCAATGTGAATATACAGTGCTGGATGCAAAGTGTGAAAAGAAAATTTTTCCCCACTCTCTATACCAAGCCACTCTTAAATCAATTTTCAAAAAGTGGTTGCATTTACAAAACCAAAACAATTTAATAATTTATTTAATGTAATTAACATTTGACAAAGCATTTTTATATACAGGGTGTTTTAAAATTTACCACAAATATGTTAAGGACATATTTTTGAGGTCAAAAAAGACTTTTCTTTCTTATAAGCATGTGTCTTAAAATGCATTCAAAGCTACAGCCTTTGTAAGTTGGTAAAAAAAACGATTATTTTAAACTATGGCTTCATTTTCTTTTAATTTTTTATTTATTTCACGCTACACCAGCACAGAAAAAACCAAATATTTGGTCTCTTGCATGTTGTGATACAACAAACAGTTCTTGAAAAAATTCGCTTTTGAATAAAAGGGGACAAATTGTGTATAATTAAAAGAAAAATATAAGGTAAAAAAATGCCTTATTTTGACTTCAAAAATATACATACAGGGTGGCCCACCATATTCGACACGGTCTGTAGCTGGATAACCATGGGGTTTTTAAAAAAGTAAATACTGAAACATATACAGGTCGGCTAAGGCCACAGTATAAAATTATTTTACTCTATACAGGATGACTCAAAAAAGTGTGACGTATCAAAGTTATATTTTTTAAATGGAACACCCTATATTTTATGACGGTTTGAGATTCTACATAAAAAAATAATTTAAGTTTGTTAATAGTACCAAGTGTCTAATTTTATTCGTTTTTGTGATATTTGATTTTTTTCAAAATGCAGGGGTGCAATTAAATTAATTTTATTTTAACAATATAAACTCCTTAAACTTTAAACTTTGTTACAAGATTAGGAAAAGTCTGCCTTATCATAAGTAGGTCCTATCGAGATCATAGACTATACAGGGTGATCAAAAAATAGTTTCAATTTTTTGAAACTCAAATAGCAATATCTCTCTTATTTTAAATGAAACACCCTGTATTTTTTTACACCACATGATGACAAACCAAATGCTCTTTCAAATGGTGTATAGGTTGCCTATACCTATCTTTTATACTTTCTAAGGAAATTCCGTTTTAACATATTTTTATTCCAAATGTCTATTTTAATGTAAGTAGGCTGTGATATACTACTATTTACTAAGCCGTTATTGCAAAATGTAAATTTGTTGAAAAAAGCAAAAAATTAAAATATTTTGTATTATCTGCCACTATTTTTAAAATTCACAGAAAAGAAATTCATTAGTTTCTTATAATGCTACTTTCAATAACACTTATTTCAGCTAAATGTGGTAATGATAAAACTTGTGTTTTTAAACAATCCTAATAATGCCTCTGGTCAGTTATGACGACATTCTGTGACCTACATATAACTCATTTCTTCCATTATCCATAATCACTGTGTCAAATTTTTTAAAGCAACTATTAAGGTTATCGAATGGTTTCTCCTGGAATATTTTTCAAAATTAACTCTAGACTAAAGTAAACCATTTTTTTCACATCAATTTAATTTTACCTCTGCATTTTTCAAAAAAATCAAATATCACAAAAACGAATAAAATTAGACACTTAGTACTATAAACAAACTAGAGTTATTTTTTAAAGTAGAATCTAAAACCGTCATAAAATATAGGGTGTTCCATTAAAAATATATAACTTTGATACGTCACACTTTTTGAGACACCCTGTATAGACTAAAATAATTTTATACTGTGGTCTTATCTGACCTGTATATGTTCCAGTTATTAATTTTTTAAAACCCCATGGTTATCCAGCTACAGACCGTGTCGAATATGGTGGGCCACCCTGTATATCTAAAATATTTGTACTGAATGACACCCTGTATAACTTAGCTAACATATATTTACCTATTTATTTGTCACATATTTTTAAACAGATTTTTATAAGATTTTAGAAGATTATAGTAAAATCAAAATAGCCTGTTTAAGAGTGGCTTGTTTTAGTTAAAGAATTAAACCATTATTCAGTTATGTTAGTAGTTAGAAAAAACAACCAAAACAGATAAATATTATACACGTCGTGCCAGTTCGATACGTTTAATAGACTTTCAGTGTGTTGGACACTAGCAGATAGAGATTAGATAAAGAATGCCTGCATTTAAATATTTTGGATAGGATGACTCAACGGTCTTGCTTTGTTGTTGCTTTAGACTGTCTCTCTTCCACTGCTTGGGCAGAAGTTCCCCATGAACCTTTTGAAGTGGCATGATGTGTATAAATAACAAGAAAAGGTTTATAATTTACAAAGTATTTTTTATTTATTAAAAATTATTCTTGTTTTGGGTTGTGTCTAAAAACAATTTAGTTTTGCTAGATACCTTTGCTTTTTTTTAAGTTTGAAAACAATATAGAAAGCTTGAAAATAAGAATTCTCCATTAAATAGTTCAAGTCGTTCCAAAAAAACTGGGTCAACAATATCTAGTTTCATCTCCTAGTCTATTAGAATATTATGATTTGATGTTGTCAAAGCAATGCAATTTCCTGACAGCCACGTTAAAGAATTTCCAAAAATTGCTCATCCGGAAAAAAAAGTATCACAACTCAAAAAGCAACTTTTTTAGGAGTAGCAATAAAATATTTGGTAATTTTCTAAAAACCTGCGGCAACTCCGATTTTAACGAAATTTGGTATACGTGGGTGTTTTGGGGCGCTGATCACGAATCTGAAGATTTTTTGGCGGAAACGTTTTGTTCTCGAGATATTCATCATCAAAGTTCAAATTTGAACTAAGCTTATTTTCACTATATTCCCCCTTCTTTTTGCACACAATTGTTGATTTAAAGCTGTCACACAATATTTGATTTTCACCTCGATTTTCACCTTTTAAAACCCCGTTTTTCTACGTTTTTACATTATTTTTGCATTAAATTGCGTGGCTTTTCTTTGATAATGCGGCAACCATACATACACATAGGGCTTCATGGCACACTGGGATTGAAATGATTCAAATTATAGCTATGCAATTTAATGCAAAAATAATGTAAAATACGTAAAAAAACGGGGTTTTAAAAGGTGAAAATCAAATATTGTGTGACACTTTAGCTTTAAATCAAGAATTGTGTGCAAAAAGAAGGGAAATATTGTAAAAATAGGATTAGTTTAAATTTCAAGTCTGATGATGAGTATCTCAAGAACGAAACGTTTCCGCCAAAAAATTCTTTCAGATTCGTGATCAGCGCCCCAAAAACCCCGTATACCAAATTTCGTCAAAATCGGAGTTGCCGCAGGTTTCTAGAAAATTACCAAATATTTTTTAAATCAGACTTTAGCTGTTAGTTTTAAAAATTATAAACAAAGAACATGGATATATAACTTTTTAATTGTATATAAGTAGCAAATAAGGATTTTTGGAGACAGTTTAACACAACTACAATTCTGCATTTTTGAGTTATTTCACTTTTCTTCTGGATAAGCGATATAAGAAATGTGATTTCATATAGACCAGGAGATACTTCCCTACTGGGATTTTAATGTCCCAATTTTTTTTGGGCATGATGGTACATGAAAGAATTCTTTGTAGCTCAAATAAAGCGATATTATTTAAATCTACTTGCTATACTTATACAATTTTCCTGCAGCAGCTGAGAAAAAACCCATTCTAACTTTAATACATACATTATTTGAGGGTTGTACGGCATTAACAGGCATAGTGACTAGTCCAGGGGCTCCACTGGGATTTCCTGCAGTTTTAAGGACGATGGTGGGAGGCTTTTGCTGCTGTACTTGCTGTACTTGTGACATTCCAGAAGCAGGATTCCCTATAACCTGTAAAGGAATTTTAGAAATGTTTACACTAATGTGAGTAAAAGTGCAAAGATAATTTTAAATTGAAAGTGAGTTTTTTGTTTAATCTTTAATAGTTTGTAAGTTAAATAATTAATAATTGTAATTTTTTGTTGTGTTATGGATACAGTTCTCCCATTAGCCCTTTCAATTTTATCATTTACTTTCTGGACACACGCTTTAGATGTCCATCATTAGGCAGGCCAATGCGTTTATTGCACTAGATAAAAGTTGACCAGAACTGCCTTACAATTTAAGGAACAATACTGCTCTAACAGTCAATCATAATAGTCATCTACTGCCATGAAAGTAAAATAAAAATACCTCATCAAACACTACTGCTATAGCAGGAATCTCTGACATCTAATTATATAATTTTACATTATTACTGTCCCACATCAACATCCAATAATTTAAGGCACTGTCATATAACAGGTTTAACAATTTCTCACTCTTCATGAAAATTTTAACAAATACATATATGTATTCATTTTTCCTATCAAAATTGAAAAAAACACCTAGTAAATAAATATCGTTATTAACTTCTTAAAACCAATGCAATACAGTTTTTTTTCGGGTTTAATAGTGTTCTTTATAGAGAGGGAATTCTGGTTTCTGGTGTAATAACCATGCAGGTCCTTGCTCTTTAGGTAGTTTTTTTCGCCCTTTCAGGGTCATCCCACCCAGGTCCGACGGCCGCCCTCCTAGGTGGTGCACTGCAGCCTGAAGGCTTATTGTACCTTGACCCCTACTCCTTTCCATTCACACACCATTCATTCCATAACTTGGATGGTTGCTGCTCGGTCTGTTCGTTCACCCCTGAGCAGAACACCGCGTGCCGTTGCCCAAAAACGACAACGGCCCGGTCTCCCATCTAAGTTATGGAATGCCACAGCGCGCCTCTCTTTAAGTAGTTACTTAAGTATTTTTTAACATGCCTAAAGGAACTAAAAAATAGAAAGGATAGAGAGGGATTCCAAGTGTGATAAACTCCTCTTTAGAGCATTAAGAACACTCTAGATGTTGTGGAGGAGTATCCCGAGAAGTATCCACAAAAATACCATATATTATAATTAATAGGGGAAAGTGCTATCCGTAGTATGTATTCAATAAAACTTAATAAGTGAATACCAACTTCGTTAATGGACCGCACCATCGGCATAGCTACAGGGGAATCTGGAGGGCCAGGGCCTCCCAAGAAAACTGTACTATATATTTAAGAATATGTGTACATATAACATTTTAACGGCACCTCCTAGGGTAATGTAGTATATTTATTTGGTACCCTACAGAGATTAACTCTAAATGGTACAAATAAAATTATAAATACAAAACATATGCAAAACGCCAGAGAAGAAAGTCAGGAAAAATGTCTTAAGAAATTCACAGATGCTTCTTAATGGGGTATAGGCTCATAAAAAAGATGTCGATGTGTCCATAGTATCTGTTGTAGTTTGCGACCATTCTACTGCAAAAGGCCGTGAAGCCGTAATTGGTGCGGTGACTGTCTTCATGGAAGAGTAGTAGTAATCTAGTCTGGCGTGCAGCAACGCGGATTCCTACTTGTTCTAGAAGTAAACTGCAGGATATCAAGCCATTCATCAACTTAAACAAAAACCGTAGCAGATGATCTCTTCGACGCTTGTCTATTTCAGACCGCAGAGTTGCAACCTAATCTCGTAGCTGAGATCTTGATATGGGAAATGATGTTTAACAAGCAGATACTTTACAAATCTTTTCTGAACTCTTTCCACTCTATCTTTGTGGCAGTTATAATGTGGCATCCAGATAACGCTGCAATAATCCAGTATAGTTCGCACTAGACAGTTATATAGAGCCAGAATAGCTCTTGTATCGGTAATTTGTTTAGTGGTTCTTTTGATAAAGCCCAGCATCCTAAGGCTCCTTGATACCACACGGTCGATATGCAAGCTAAATGTTAGATTTGTATCGAAGATTACTCTAAGATCTCTATATGAAGGCACAACTTCCAATATTTCATTATTTATTGAATACTCTGGATTCCGAGGGAAATGTTGCTTATAAAATGTCATAGCCCTGCACTTTTTTACGTTGAGCTAGAGCAAATTAGCAAAGCACCATAAAACAAAATGGTATAGATAGATACTGGTTTCACACAAGGTGTAAATGTGGTTTTTATTCTGGTTTTATGTTATACACTACTGTATCATACAATAAAATGTAGGTTTTTGACAATGAAATGAAATGAAAAGTCTATATTTGTCCAGAAATAATAAATTTCACATAATAATGCCCATTGGGCGTAGGACATGTCATATATAAATACTTAAAAACTAGGAGGTATAATGTACAAAAAATAAAAAATATTAAAAAACATAAAGATTGAGCTGACAACAAAGAGCATCGTCACACATTAAAATATAATTTAAAAATTACACATTAAAATAGCAGATCCAACACAAAGATAATGCTATAATACTAAAATACTAAAATAAGGCATTAGTTTATAGTAATAAACACATATTAAAATTATTATAAAACATAGGTTAAAAATTATTATAAAAACATACTTAGGTTTAATATTTACAGACAAAATCCTGCGGCTCTATATTGTCTTTCAGGAACTCATCCACCGTGTAATAAGCCTTCGAAATCAGTAGCCCTTTCAAATGTTTTTTAAAAATTTTACATTTTCGTTTCTGATATTTACAGGGATCTTGTTGTAAATTTTTATTATTGACGAATGAACATTCTTTTGTATGTAGGACAGGTTACACTTCATGCCCTTAAGATTTCCCTTATGTCGGGTGTAGTGGTTGTGAGCTCTTTCCGCAGTCCCCCAATAAACCCTTATTCTCTTTTACAAAGGTGACTGCTTCATATATATAAGTACAAACAAGGGTAAGAATTTTTGATTTAATAAATTTTGGTTTGCAGGTTTCAACAGATTTTAGGCTGAAAATACTCCTTATACACCTTTTCTGAAGCAAAAGATTCTGCTTGCCTCCTGAAAATAATGCCATATCGCAACCGTGAATGTACATATGCATGATATGCCATAATAGCAGTATCAGTGTTTATGTTTAACGAGAGAACTTTTAGTGCATAACAGTACCCTGCAATCTTACCAGCCAAAGCGTCGGTGTGATGTCTCCAGTCCAATCTATGATCCACCTCAATTCCCAAAAATGTAGCTGAGAGAACCGTTTTTAGTGATTTTTCTCCATTTTGAAAGATAGTTTCCGTTGGGTTCATTTGGTAGTTAAATTTAATTAATTTTGTTTTTTCAACATTTAGCAGGAGATTGTTTGCGGAGAACCAGCTCTCGAGAGCACTTAGTGCACCCATGACTTTCTCAGACTCAGACTCATCTCTCTCAAGTGAGAAACTAACAGATGTGTCATCGGCAAACTGAATGGTGATTGGTACTACTGATGATAATTAATTTGTGTAGATGATATAAAGTAGAGGTCCCAAGACAGAGCCCTGTGGAACCCCTCTCAGTACAGTTTCAGGTTTAGAGAATAAAGTAGTTCCATTTGTTGCCTTTGAGATAACAATTTGCTGACGATCTTTGAGTATGTATAAAGTGAAGCAAATGCTCTTACTCTAACTCAGTCTCTTTTTGCTGCATTAAAGCTAAATGTATTTATCTCAAAAAACTTAAGCAATGGCTTTTGCTTCTGTTTTGTTCATATGATCAAATGTCACCAAGGCACTATAATTCAACTTAGGTACTTTGTGAATGTGTTAAGTAAGTAGTGCCAGGACATAAAAATAATAAAAACTTTAATTTCTTATGCAGTTGGGGTTCTGCAATATTATTTGAGCATTTTTAAGCTATATTTGTAATATGTATAACCTCTGTTTAGAGATATTTGTTTAGAGAAGTTCAAAAACAACACCAGTTTATGTTCCATTGTCAAACTAGGTTAATTAAATCAGTGCTACTGTGTTAGACCCTATGTTAAAAGCATTAACGAAGAAAGTTTAAAGGTAATTATAAACCCAAATTGGGGTAGTGAGGTAACTAATAAGCAAAATAAAAGCTACATACTATAGGCTTTTACAGAGTAACATAATATAATGAAAATGAGGGTAAGGGCACTTAGATCATTGAAAAGCAAGTCAACTTACATCAGTATAGAAAATACCTGATTATCATTACATATTTAACATTTGATATGGTATAAATCTCGGTATAAATCTATTAAATTAATTAAAAAAATGACCCTTACGAATGACCTTTATTTACTAATATTATTAAAATGTAACATTTTAAATTTCTTGATTCTTAGTTACTTTACCTAACATCATCTGGTAATCACCTGAGTTTCATATATGTTTGTTCAATAGTTTAGCTATTAAAACTATAGCTATGCTTTATTGTTATTTAATAAATATACCTGACAGCTTTGTAACGTAACCTAAAAGTACACAAGCTGCCATACTAAAATCATAAAAATTTAACTTTAGGACACAAATTAGGTATGAAGAGTTTTATATAAGCTTTGTTGACCGAGACCATCTTAAACTTTTCTTCAACTTCTATATTTACAATGCAAAATAAACACAAACTATATATACGATACAAAAATACCAGGGTAAGACCAAGGGTAACTTATATCACTTAAATCCTCTCAGAAACAACCGAATCACGTTTCATAGGAGTGAAATTGGGGCTTGAAATTATTAAATCTTGGCTAAATCAAAATCAAAACAAACAAACACAAACCGTCTGGGGCGCCATTCCAATGGTTCCGTTGGGCATCTGCCCTTGCGGAGGTCGTTGTTGCAATACTGCGCCTTGGCCCCCATGACTTGTCCCCCTTGAGAGTATACTATCTTCACCCCCTCAGGGGGCTTCTGATCCGTCTGTTGCAAATTGTACGTAGAAGTGATAGTAGGCTGTTGAGGCGCGTTCATGTACGCATTGTTCAATTGTTTGTCTACCACACTAGAAACACTCGCGCTTATCGAATCACCATTGGCGATCGTCCCATGTTTCTGAGGGCTGTCGCCGTCCCGCCGTTCGAAATTGGACTGTTTACATGGTTTTGTTGCAACACAGTATTTTGAGGCTGTGTGTGGGACGCGGAGGAGCCGAGTTGATTCTCTAAGGAGCCCACGATAGCATTTACGGCCGATTCGTCGACGTCTGTATTCAGAGCTTCCTCGAGAAATTTTGCCGACGCCATTTTCCGAGACCCAACTGAACAAATGAATAGCGCATGATTCTTGTGCGTCTGCCATAGTGCAGCGTTGTCGGACCTTGGTTCTGTTTTTCGTCAACATATTGACGTTTAGGAAATTAAAACATGTTTTATTGTTTAAAGATTAATTTACGGGCCCAAAATAAGCTTACATTTATATGAAACGCAAAAAGTATTTATATTCTAATAAAATTTGCGGCACTTGCGATAAAAATTTTAAATCGAATTTAAAATCTTAAAGAATGAAGAAGATTTAAACAGTAATTTTGGGTAGAAAATGGAAGTTTGGCAAGTTGGCCAACGACTGCGCGTAGGGTGTGAACAGGTCAAATGCAGAAAAGCGTATGAAACAAAACTCGGAATCTCGCAAACTATAAACTTTACTGACTCGGTTTTTTGATGGGACAGAATATAATTTACGACCACCGACCAAAAACACTCAGTCCGTCTCGCCAGCTCTTGGTGATAGGACGCGAAAATATCTGCGTCCTCATTCTGAGTCACTTTGGTGACGTCAGCGAAAAAATTGGCGGGAATTTCAATTTCATATGTTTTAGGGTAATAATCGATAAACAAATGACTTTAAGGGTTGAAAGACATTAGAGCACGTCCAACCAATCGATTTTTATGAATTAATAAGAAAGAATACATATTCTTTTTATCTGTGCAAAGCAAATTAAATATGCTGCTGTATTTCTATTATTATTAAAGAATTAAAAAATAAAAGTCAAACTAGTCGGGTTTATACTTATTTATTTTATAACTAAGTAGGTAATTATTATATGTTATATACAAGTTATATTTATTGTAACAGGGATTTTTAACATTTACTATTATAGAGTGAAAAAAGATATTACCTAATTTGCTAACTATGGGTGTATATAAAAAAAACAAAGTTTTTTCTTTAACTCTCTTCTGTCAAAAAAAAAAAATAATAATAATAATAAAACTTGCTTTTCATAATTATAAATATGAAAACAAGCTTTTATCAAGAATACAATTTTTCATAATAAGTTGCTTATACAATGTTAATCTTTGAATTTAATAATTTTTAAAATGTTTAAGCCTAAACAATGACACAACTGAATTTCTATTTCCTAAACCCAAAAATCCACTTCCGGGAGAAAAATTTATACAATTCAAATGTCCTAACTTGCTTTCGAATGGTGGAAAATTACTAAATACACTACCACTACCAATATGTAACAATTTAATAGAATTTTTAATATCTGTAGAAGCTAATGCTAAAATTTCACTTGTCGGATTAAATTTCAAACTTGAAATAGATGTTGTAAGATTCATAATAGTTTTTCTTGGCTTTGGAAGTTTGGTATGCAGGACATCCTCCATTCCGTACAGATTTACCACTCCTTGAGCTGACCCACAGGCTAAAAATTGATTAGAAGGTGATGCAGAGAGTGTAGATCCTTGTAAACATCCTTCATCGGTAAACTTATGTCTTACTCTCTTCATATTTATGTCCCAAATGGTCACTTCACCTGTGTCAGAGTGACCAAACAATAAATTACCCTTGCAGTTAAATTCAAGAGCTGTAACTTCACTGTCTTGTTTAAGAGTGGTTATTCTTTCTTTAGATGCAGCAGAGAGGAGATGGACCTCCCCCACTTGCCTGCAACAGCAAATATTTGAGAATCTGGAGACACAACAAATTTTTTACACTGTGTCATGCCATGCGGAAGGTTGTACCTTATGGGTTTAGCTGCCATAAGATCGTAACTGAATATATGTCCTTGTCTTGAGCCCAAGATAGCTTCATCTCCATTTTTTACAAACTTAGCACATAAAATTGGAAATCGTTCAAAAGCAACACTGTGAAGCTTGTTATTTTTTTCCCGTCAACGGCAAACAGTGTAGCAACACCCTTATTACCAGCTACAAGCCCAACACTTGATGTTGGATGGAACTCGATAGAATTTATAAAAGGTCCTTCTGTATACGTTTCAGAGTTTAAATCTTTGACTTTCTTATATTCTAGTGTTCCAGACGACAGTAAAGATTTAGGTGCCTTGCTGAGAAAACCTACAGATTGTAATATTTCATCGTCAGAATCCTCACCTACATGTTTACGCTTGTTGAGGTTAGCCCAACTGGGAGTGCCAACAATAGATTCAAACTTGTGCTTCAAAAGATTAGAATATTTGTTCTTGCGGTCGTTAATCCCCCAGCAGGTAATTTTCGGTTTTGGGCATCAAGTGCTTCACCTACATCGATTCCCAGATCATCATCATCCACCCATACTGGCTTTCTTTCTGAACCGTCGCTGTCTTCAGAATGTCCGCTGTCCACCCCAGAATCTATGACTTCTGATTCCCTGATGGACCTGCTTCATGTTCCGCTTCCTCAAGACTCTTCAAAAATGCTTCGGAGTCGCCAAATAACACTTGTGATAAATATTCTTCATCATGGTCCTTGTTAACGCGAATTTTTTCTTTTGGTGGGTTTAATTCTTGGTCTTCGGATTCCATTTGCACACTAGAAGAGGTTTTTAGTTTTCTTTTACGTGTTTGTTTCGGCATTTTGTTGGTTCTTAGAAAATTACTATGAAATATCGGCAAAAAAGTTTTTGGTTTTTAAAAAATCAAACACGATGAATGAGTATCAGAAAATGACACTTTGACAGTTCAGGTTAGGTTAAAGCAATGTAGTCAGATGAAAATTTATGTACAAATTGAATGAAAATTTTTAGATACTAGCTACTCATTTTATGATAAAAATTACTCGTGCAGCAAGATTTTGTTCCGTTTATTTATTATTTATAACAACTCTTAAAAAGCTGTTTTTTAATTTAACCTGTTCACTATTTTTAAAAGAAGAGTCTTATTAATTGAAGAAAATTTTGACGCCTTGGCAACATTGCAAAATGTAGATTAACTACTCATTGAGAGATGGCGCAGCACTGATCAAACTTGAGCCGCTTCCAGGGTTGGTGTTGAGATACTGTTGCTAGGGTTGCTCACATAAAGTTTGATAGTAGAAAATATTTACTATAATAGTACATTATATAAAGCCTACTGTCCATGAGAGCGGTTTTCCGCTCGCGGATGATAATTCAGCGTTGAGATTGGCGGGAAAAGCATTTTAAATTTGCACTAACCAATCACAACGCTGAATTATCATCCGCGAGCGGAAAACCGCTTTCATGTGTGCAAATTTAAAATGCTTTTGCAAGTTGACCCATTTTCTGGTTAGTAAAGTAGTAACTTTTGGGTTTATATGGTTTGATTTTTGTTTTTTAAATAAAATCCCCAAATTTTTTGAAATTGTGTGTCTTTATTAATATCTAGTTGTAATAATAAATAAACATATCTTGATGTATATACAGAAAAAACACACAGAATCTGCCATTTTGACATAAATACGCTATATAATCATGAAAATTCGAAATTAACATTATCGTGATATGTATTAAATACAAGTAAACATCTACATTTATAAAAATGGTCACATGAAAAAGTTAGGGGTCGATAATTACATAATGAATGGTCGATAGAGAAAAATTACAAATGAGGTTTTTACAGTACAAGGTTTAGAGAATAATACAAATATATTTATAGCGTAATGTAAAAGAAAGACAAAAACTTTGCAGGTTTTATTGGTTCACAAATTGTAAACATTTAGTGTATTCCTTTTACCTTGTAGAACCGTTCTGAACCGTTCTCTAAACTGTCAATAATGTCAAGACCGGTTCTATAACATGAAAAAATGTCAAAAAATTGTAAAAGAAACACTCATGGTGTCGTTCCGGGCGGTTCTGGAGCATAAAAGGAATACACCAATTCTGACAAACCCTGTTTTGACATATTTTTTTTAATTTATTTATATTTTTACCACTCATCTTCTTACTCAATTTATTAATGTTTCCTTCTTAGTACACCAGCTTAAGTTATCTTTAATACAATAACAGTTTTTATGAGGTGATAACGTTATCTTCAAAGTTTTTGCCACATACTAACACTAACTTTTTATAATATGATTTAAAGGAAAAGTCTTCAAGCTGAAATTAGTTTTTCAAAAGAAAACAAGGCTTCCGTTTTACCTTTGGAAAGTAGCTTTTCTACCGTGAATTTTAAATAACACAAACCCTACCCCCTGTATAATTCCGTTATACAGGGTGTTCCTAATTACATACATGCTAATATTTAAGGGGGTTATGCAATATGCAATTAAGTGAGGTTTATTTTTATTTCTCTTAAACCAAACAAGATAGAGAAAAAAATAAGAGACCTTAAAGCTGTATTTTTATTTGCTTAATCTAAAGAAAGCACAAAAATTTTACACACATTTACACAGTCAGTGGCGTACCGTTTTTTTTGTTAGAAATATTCCTTCAGTTGCCTCTCGAGACCACACTGGACTTATTAAATGTAATTAAGTTAGTGATAAACTACCCTCTTAATGCCATTAATAATAATGCCAAATTAAAACAAAATTGGTTAAAGGATAGTGAGGATATTTAAAAAAAAAGATTATTTTTTGGAAATTTTAAAACTCTGAATCTCAAAAGTTAAGACGTTTAGGACATATGTTCAAAAAAAGTTTTTGCTTCAAATAAGTCCCAGAATCACCCCCTTAAATATTAGCATGATTTTAGGGAACACTCCGTATAAATTACTTATAATAATTAATAGTTTAAAAAAATTAAAAAACACGCTTTTATATGCAACCGAACTAAAAATTAGAAAATAATTTTCATTAAAAAAATATTGTCAATTCATAGTAAAGCGTGGGGTGCATTTTACTATTTTTATAACTTTTCCATCATAGATATTGGCAAATATAATAATTATAACATTTAATATATTAAGCACCCCACGCTTTTTTACTATGAATTGACAATATTTTTTTTTAATGAAAAATTATTTTCTAATTTTTAGTTCGGTTGCATATAAAAGCGTGTTTTTTTAGTTTTTTTAAACTATTAATTATATTTCATTTTTAGTTCGTTATATCAATTAATTTTTTAAAAATAAATGCTCCAGTTTATTCACTAAAAATTTTTTTCGCCATTTTGTCAAGAGTAGCAAAGTTTGGAATGTTGCCAACAGATGGCAACCCACTAAAAAAATTTTTCGCCATTGAGTAGCAAAGTTTGGAATGTTGCCAACAGATGGCAACCCAGGTGTTGTTTTTATAATATAATGGAATTTTTTTCTGGCGATCCAAACCAGGATAACGGGATACTGTTTGCAGATTATTGCATTGTCATGGGTCCCTAATATGTGTGCAAAGTGTCAAAGAAATCGAATAGCTGGAAGTTGGTTAAAATTAGGCTCAAAGATTCCGTTACAAACATAGCCAGATGGATAGATAGATTGATAGGAGATAGATAGTTACAACCCAAGTTAATAAAAAAGCGTGTTAAAAAATAGTAGACATTTTTGTCAAAATTTACTTGTTCATTCCCCGCCTCCCCTCCCCAGCAACGCAAACGCAAAAGTTCAAATGGACAATAGGTTCTAGTTATACCTCACCATAATAAAGGATTTTAATTTATCTTTTTAAAACTTTTTAGTTTTTAAAATCGGTTCAATATTTTCCGAGAAAAGTCACCATAAATACTGGCGGGGATCCACCAGCACTATAACTTTTTTACTTTTAACATATCGATCTTTCCAAAGGTCACCAGAAACTTGCAAGAATTTCTTATAACAAGTGAGAACATTCCACGGGATTCTATGGGCTTTAGCAAAAGGATAGGGCATCTATTTTATGCTTAACTATGCCTTTTCCTATAAAAGCATAAATTACGCACCTGATTGTCTTAGTGCTACTAACAAAAAATCTAAACTGTTTGTGGTTTTTCACGTTTCTTTATCTTTTAAGACTAAAACCATGCACTCAAAATACTTTGTTTAGCTGTCAATAGCAGTAAAAACGTATTAGTCCTATAGGTTGTAATTTAAATAACTTGGGAATTAAAATGTAAAATTAAGGTCTATTAGCTATTTTAAGTAAACATCTTGGCAACGTTGCAATTGCTTGGAACCACTTTAGTGCACTTTATCATCAACTTTCAGCGAAGTACCAATTTAAAACGGTATTTACCAATCGGTTATGTTGACGTTTAAACAATGTATTCTACGTCAGGTTGTCACCATTATTACCGCGGTTATAATTGGTTGAACGTCTAATGATTTATGACATTTCATGTCAAATTTTGTTTGCTGTTGTTGCAGTTAATTTCGTATTTTTTAGTTTTTATTTGATTTATGCATGAAATGCAAAAAAAATAAAAAATAGTTCTACAACTAGCGTAAGTTGTTTAAGTGGTTGTCATAATGCATTTCGTTAAGAATTCTGCAACGAAGAATGTACAAAGTCGGTTTTGATGTGGTCTTGAGTTCAAGTCTAAATAACCTAAGAACTTAAGTTTCTCCGCTTTATATAAAATTACTTGAACCGCGGATTGTTATCCATTATTTGTGTTTTTAAGTTATTAGACAATTACGCCTAATATATTTTTTAATTTAATGCCAAATGAGGTAACTTCTGTAAATATCGCCCATTTCGATATAGATACCCAAGGTTAGTTTATATTACTTATAAGGTTGCGACACATCCTCAACTTTTACGCGGTTCGAGGTCGGGGACGCAAGGAAGGGCAATCCATGGAGAAAAGTTTCTTCTGGGTAAAATCAAAGCTGATGATCAATCCAGTGGCGTCTAAAATTTGGGCATTTCATTTTGCATTGTTCTGGAAGTGATATTTGTTGAAAGATGTAATTCCAAACGTTATTTATTTAACGTAAAATAATTTACAATTTATTAATAATTAAAAACTGTTGTGTAAACGGTTGTTATACTAATACAATAAACTGTATATCTCCAGCACTGAACAACATGGCCGAAAAATGGGAGATGTGACGTCATAACACGTCAAAGCAATATGGCCGAATGTCGCGACCCTATATAGACCAACTTTGATAGATACCCATTTTTATTAGCTGTTTGACTGTGTTGCAACATTATGTGTTTTTTTACCTAAAATAGCTAATAACCAAAAAGAGCACATTTTATATGTCTTTCATTAGTCAAATTTCCTAGCAAAACGTATAAAACCAGAAACAATTTTTTATTTTTGTTTTGAAAAAAGTCAGTTTTGTAACTATCACTAAAAATATTGACAATTATTTGTTACTTAAACCTGAAAAGAAAAAGTTAAAATGTATGCCTTTATTTTACTTAATATTTGTCTTAACATCTACGAATCAATTAAAAATATTGTTTAAAACTATACTTATATATACAGGGAGTTTTATTTACATGTTAAGTATCTTATGGCACTGAGGGAATTTTGAACAGGGAAACGGATAATCAAATCTAAATACCTGTGTTTACCTACGTTTTCTACATATGAGAATTTTTTAATTATAAGTTTGACATAAAAAAGTATTTTTATAGAAGGTTCTGCTTGGACTAAAACCTAAAATGCAATCATTAGATATTATTTTTTTAGTAGTATACGAGGTATCCAAAAAATGTAAATTTTGTTCAAGAAGAAAGTACCCCTATTTTTAAAAATATCGAAAATTACTACCCAGAAAAAATGTTTAAAATTAAAAATAACTCTTAAATATGCCAGCTTGTTCATTTACAAGAAAAAAGTTTCTCTTAAATTTTTTATGTGATAACGAACGTTTTTGTGACTTTTTACTGTTTTGACAGTTCTTAAGCTTTTTTAGATATTACATTTCGAAATAAGTATTTACAAATAATGTACAAATTTAAATTTTTATTGTTTTATCATAAAAAACTAAAAAAACGTCTTTCTTGAAAATAAATGAGCTTGCATATTTAAGAATTATTTTTATTTCTAAACAATTTATCTTAATAATAATTTTCGATATTTTCAAAAATAAGGGTACTTTCCTTTTGAACAAAATTCATGTTTTTTGAGTTACCTCGTATACTACTGAAAAAAATGAATGTCTAATGATTGCTTTTTAGGTTTTAGACCATGCAGAACTTTTATAAATAATAATTTTTCGTAAAACTAATAATAAAAAAGTTTTCCATATGTGGAGAACTTAGCACGGACACGCTGTATATTGTGGATGCGCCAAATTAGGGAAATTACTCTTTTAACCAAGTAAAGTATAATTTAACCATAGAAAAAAGTTTCTGATCTTATATCCTATTTATAATAATAACAGAAAAAAGTAGGGAAATAATTAAACCACTCAACAAAAAAAATCTGATCCAGTAATGTAATAAGTAGGTTTTGATGTAATTTTACCTTCTAAATTCAATGTCAGAGTTCGACCATATGGTCACAATATTGTAAACACCCAATATAAATTAGCATACATTTAATTAAGTCAGTTAACATTAAGAAAAAAATACACCAATCTTCAAAACTGCAAAGTTAATAATTTCTAGGTCAAAATATTAATCATTAAACAACCACAGGGTCAAGAATGTTTAACCATCAAAACAAACAAATGCAAATTTAATATTTAAACACAAGAAGATTTTGCAAAAAATGAGTAGGAAACTGACTCCAAAATCTGGATGTTCTCATCATCGACAACTATATATTAAGAAAGGGGAAAGTACACTTTATATATTATGGCAAAGCTGTATTTTATTTGGTTTTAAATATATTTTGTATTATTTTTTTAAAAGTGATTTTGCTATAAGTGTCCAATACCCCATCTGAGTAATGCACCTCCGGTGGTTCAGAAAATACATTGCCACAATATTTTTCTAACCTCAAAAATTGAAACAAAAACGGTAAATTTGACAGTTTTCTGCAACTTACTGATGGTTGGTGAATTTTGAGCAAACAGACCTCGCATTCGTGTTTAAGACGAGAAAATAAACCAAAAGGAATGTCGCATGTCTGAAGTCACCAGTTCTTTATTATTGAGAAAATTGCAATCAGAAAACTGAAGAAAAATCTTTTTGCTTGTGATTCCATTGCAGTGTACATATGGTTTTTATTTAGCAAGAATTCGTGGTAGTTCAGCTCCATCAACCTTTAATCTTTAGAAAGTAGCTGCAGAAAACCGTCAAATTATTATTTTTTTCAGTTTTTTGACGTTAGGAAAAATTTTGAACTTATGTCCAAATTCTGTGGTCTGTGTTTAGAGGGCAAAAATACATCAAAAACCATATACGCGTGGTGCTAATTCAAAATTATCATGGGAAATTTTTTCCAATGCGTGGAAAGGAGGCGCTTCAAACCAACCACAAACCGACTAACAAACTGACGCGTCATAGTATAAGAAAAGGTTTTAATGCAGGCCTTCATGACCTAATCTCTACCTGCTAGTGTTTAATACACAGAAACTCAATTGATAGCATCGAGTCGTTCTGACGCGTGTCATAAGTTTGGTTTTTTTTTGGTGGACTTATTTTTTAATTTTTATACAATATCAGATTCTGATGAGTGGTTTGATACAAAGAAATAGTAAAAACAAAATATTATTAATAGTTATGAAGTTGTTAAATTAAAAGACTACTTTTTTTAGATTTTGTAAATGTATACAATTTACCCCACACCTAGTTTTTATAATTGCATTATTTTAAAATCACAAATTTGACGTTTATTCATTTATTTTCGCCATTTTAACACAGACTCTCCAAGCGAAAATGAATTTTCAGTGAGACACTCTGTATATACAGGGTATTCCCTTAAAAGTAATCCATACTTAATATATTTTAAACAATTTGAAAATTTTAAATAAAAATGTTTGGATCACTGAGGATAAAAAAGGTTATGTCGTTACAAAGGTGAAAAAAAATCATTTTTAAAAGAACACCCTCTACAATATATGAATTTAAAAGGCAGAAATATAATTTTAAAACAAAAACTTATTGACTTACTAATATACTTTTTATACACTAAATTCTTACCGAAAGTAAGCTTACTTTTAACATGTATGACTAGAAAACTTTACATTTAGATACTTGAAAAGTTTTTCATTGTTTTGTGAAACTTCAAGAGTAGGAAAATTTTGGGTCCTACTTAAGGTATTTTACAAGAAGGATGAAAACATATCAACAAATAAAATGCCTTAGTTATGAAATATTTTAAAATATAAAGGGGATACTTGAAAAACATTCTTTTGAACAAAACAAAAGTCTATAAAGGCTCCCATATACGTTCGAATCAATCGTTAAATCGGTTGGAATTAAAAGTGTTGATTATTTAGCTCTAAAATATTGTGATAAAGTTATATTCTTTTACTACAGGGTATTTCAGAACTATGGGATTAAACTTCTAGGGGTTATTCAGTGCAACAGTAGAAAACATTTGAGTACAGGGACCCATGTCCGGAAAGGTGTCACTACGACACTACAGCCCTAAGACGCCTTTAAATTTAGAAAGATTATATATTAAATGTTTGCCTCTTGTATGTACATGATATTATCACAAACATTATTTAAAATGTAAATGTCGATGTTTAAATATTTTATTATTTTATTTTTATTTATCAATTATAATTTTTTAATTGATGGTAAAGCATTGGCAATTGGTGGCAATATAATGCCTACATCTAATACGCATTAAAAAGTTAACCCTAAATAAACACTCAATTGCCAATAAATTTTACATGCAGGCGAATTGCCGGCAAGCATACAAAAATGGCGGCATATCAATCCTGATTAAATAAATCACGCGTTTTTGTTGCAGGAAAATAAATATTGGATTTTTGAAGGCAAACCTTCAACGCATATTCATACTTTTCAAACTATATTATTAACAATGGTATTTAACTAACATTCGAGCAATTTTTTGATCTGTTATATTTATAATGGCGGCTAAACAATATTATTTTATGTTTTTTTACATAATTTAAAGGAAATGTTCTTTTCCTAACATTTTATTGATACAAATCATGCAAATAAAAATTAAGTCAAACAAAATGTTTATTATGTATTTTTGAGAGAATAAAAATAAAATGATGGTAAAATTAGCTAGGTTAATTTCGACGATTTCGACCGAAGGTGATAAATTCAAATTTCCCGCTTAGCCGAAATACAAGATTTGACAATTTGACAAGAAGGCGGGTTATTCAAGTAGACTGTTAGAAGCTGTAAACATTTTATTTAAAACCTCTTAAATTTGTAGTTATCTAAAAAATTATATGAAATTAGGGGTGTTGTGATAATATCATGTACAAAAGGCAAAAATTAAATGCATTAAATCCTATTTAGGTAATTCCTGGTCTTTCTAAATTTTATCGCGTCTTAGGGCCGTAGTGACAGTTTTCCGGACACGGGTCCCTATACTCAAATGTCTTCGACTGTTGCACTTAATAACCACCCGAAGTTTAATCCCATAGTTCTAAAACACCCTGTATAAATGTTGCTTTCTTTTAAAAAAATTAATTAGACTCCCCAAAAGAATTATCGCATATGCTCGAATACTATAATTTAAAAACAGTATTCTGAATAGAAAATCCCAAATACTGACCAAAAAAGTATTCTGCCAAATACCGCATACCAAACACATAGATGTATTCCAATATTATACGAACACCAGCCCAATGTATCCCGAATACAATTCAGATTACTGAGTTTTCGAATACCACCCAACTCTGTGCTCGATTAATTTTTAATCGCCCTGTATGATGTGCTGTTCAAAAGGAGTAGTCAAATTTGAGATTATAAAATATCTGAAATGAGTAACGGTATAATTTATTCACAAAATAAGATTTCTTTCTTTTAACAGTTTATTATACAGGGCGATTAAAAATTATTTATTTTTTCCAATTTTTTTTATCACCCTGTAGAATGTATTGGTAGGCCCGGATCTAGGGGGATGTCTGTCCACAGGTACCACCTTATCAATGGCGTTAAGTTAAAGCATGGTATACAGGATGAGAAAAATTATTCATTTTGTTCAAAAAAATTATTACTCTTTAGGATGTTTTTTCAGGTCCGGATCTAGGGGTCGGCAAGCCGGGTTGTCTACCCAGGGCGCCACCTTAAAGGGGCGGCAAGTTAAAGCATGGTAGACGTGTACAGGGTAAACATCTGAGAACTGTAGGAGATACCAATCGTGATTGTCAGAGGCGAAGACTTTTATTTTTTGGTCTTTACAATTGAGATAGTTTTGTGTATTATACATAGGGAAAGGCGCCACGTGATGGGAGGAAAAGGAAGCGATTTAAAAGCAAGGACCTTTTTTTGCTCTTAATTTTTTTCCACTAAAACATGTAAAGGACGCAAAAGTTATGCGTTTTACTAAAAAAAGCAATGGAGGGGGCAAAGGACAATTTTTGACCTGCCTTAAAAAAATGAAGATACGGTGCTGAATATTGGTAACAGTAAATGATAACTGTTACGATGATAAAGTTATAGCTTCAACTTTCCTTAATATATTTAATTATTACGGAAGAAATCGAGCATACCTGATAATTCTTTTGAGAAGTGTTTATAATTATTATATTTATATTATAATATTGAAAATTTAGAATACTGGACTCAGTGACCAGTGCGAGCGCGTATAGGAGCTATAAAATATTTGAAAATTGAAGTGGAAAGAGTGACAGACAATATTTTTGTACAATTTTTGAGCATTGTTTTCAGGATTTAAAAATGTTACATATATATGTTTTTTTACATAATACAATAACATATAAAATAATTAACATATTAATTTTGTCTGTATAAGTTAAAACATTTGAAAATTAAAAATATATATATAAAAGTTATATATATACTGGGTGTTGCTCCGTCGAGCGGGACATAGGGAATCCCATGTAAATTTTGAAGTGGTCCAATATTGGCTCCCTAATTATTTTATAAGAAAATATAATTAGAATTTTTAAAGAGCACGAAAAGTTGTACCCAGTGTCCAAATTTCAGCTCTTCTCAGTCCGCCAGCTAAGAGATCAATGCTAAAATAAGTTACGAATCTCCTATCTTCTTACCCGCCTTGTATTATTAGAAGTTTATAATACAATACTAGAAAAATTATTTAACCTCTTACTCTCAAGTTGTCAGATCAATGTCACATCATTCTTAAATAATGCACTACTTAAATCAAGAAAAAATCACTATTATAAAATGGTTTTACCAGGGAAATAGTTATCGAAGAGTAGCGGACATGTTTGCAGCCTATTTTCCCAATAGGCCAATACCAAGTAAATCGACAATAGAACGGACGATAAAAAATTTGAAACTACAGGCACAGTAATCAATAATTGCAAATGTGAAGAAAATCGACGTGATCTTTCGCCAAACGATTTTTTTCTATGGGGACATTTAAAAACTAAGCTACCAATAAAAAATATAAAAATTTAGTCCAGCTAAGGAATGCTGTTTCCGCTGAATGAGCCAGAATATCGATGTACCAACTAGCCAACGAAGAAATGAGTTTTATAATCGTTTGGGTTATTGTCTGGCAGTTAATGGAGGAATATTTGAGCATTTGGTTAAATCCTGATATTTTCGTCATAAATTGAGTTCTAAATGTAGACAAATTTGTTTTATTGTCTTGCGTAACTGTGAGTGCATGTGTTGGAATTAGCTGTAAACTAAAATGAAATGCAAGGATTCTTTTTGAAATTCCCGTATAAAATTGTTCAGTTTTGGCAATGACATTATAAATTAATGATCTAAATTGTCACTGATAAATCGATATGGTGTTTTTATTGTTGATTTCTAGAGTACAGGGTGCATAATGAGATACTACGTTGCAGAAGTATTAAGCAGTTTACTCTTTACTGGTTGGTTGAAAAATGCTCAAATTTTCATTTTGAGTGGAACTTACTGTGCTCTTCAATAAATCCTAATAGCATTTTTTTCTAAAATAATTAGGGGAGCCAATATTTGACTACTTCAAAATTTCCATGGGATTCCCTATGTCCCGCTCGACGGAGCAACACCCGGTATATGGTAAAGTATTGAATTTTATAAATTGAAATGACAAATATTATGTTAAAAAACTGTTATATTTCTTACAATAATTGCTATTACCTAACTTACAATAAAAATACGAAAATATTATACTATATATTTTTTCAGTAGGTACACATACGTAATATTATATGATTTTTTTATTGGTCACAGAATATTTTTCAAGTATATACAAATACTGATGTGTTTGCGATTAAACATGTTTTTGTTTTTTTTTTTAAGTGTTTTTACCGATTAAAAAGATTCATTGCGTAAAATTTTTCTCGCTGTATTTTTGTAATTTGTGCATTTGCTCTTTTTGATTTTGGAAATTTGCAGAAATATATTTTAAATTCCAAACTTTTTGAAAAAAATTTTTGCAAAAAAACTCACGCAAGTAAACTTTTAATTTTGAACAAAAAACACTTAAAGAACGATATGAATTAATGTAGCACAATTTTATGTGCTATATCACATTTAAGGGTTTTCGTATGTTTGATGGGGGTTATCGCCTTACGCTAACGCTAACGACCGCGGTAACGTTAACAATTACTCTAACATAAACCGCAAACATCATTGTTTACGGTGAAATATTGTTTAGTATACGAAACTTATTAAATAATTCTATTATATCTAATATTATTTACCTTATTTTTTAGTCTACTTAAGCCAGGGGTTGTGACAGAATAGGTAAAATTTAGTTTCTACTTATTTTAGCAGCATATTTAACGAATTTTGGTTTGACGATAGCCCCCAATTTTAATAAACAACACTGTATATAACGATATTAGTAAAAGATGAACATTATCATTAAAGTCTTCTTATGTGCTTACATTTAGGTTATAATCTTAATTCTATATAATACTGTAAAGCTCAAAAATGGGAATTTACTACTTAAATTCAAACTTGGCAACACTGCCATCATTTAATTACTATTTTAATAGTATTAATTGTCAATTTACTCATATCTATTTCTAATAATAGTTTTTGTAAATCAATAATATTTGTGGTCTTAGACAGATCCCCACCTTTTCAGTTTCACTGTATAAACCTTGTGCTACAGGGTGTCTAAAAAGTTTTGACGTTAATACTAACATTAGGTTTATTTGGAAGCGAATAATATACAGCATTTTGTTAGGGTAAAAACTACTTTTTGTCAACTTATTTTTTCCACACCCTGTATAATATTTTCTCTATCTAATACCTGTTTTAACTTGAGTCCCAATACACCCAAATTTCGAAAAAATACTTATATTAACGTCAATATGTATTTAGGTTTAAAAATATTAAATAACAAGACCAACAGAAAATCTTATTTACTAAAAAAAAATATCGACTTTATTTTTATTTTAGTATGAAAAGAATTTTATTTTTCTAAAAAAATTACAACTAAACAAAAAATTAACAAAAAATTATAACTTGCTTCAAGATTTCTCGTATATGTTTCTTTAAGAATTACAGTATTATTTTGGCATGAAACCTAAATTTTTGCGCTGAAGAAAGAGATGAATTTCCGAAAATCGGGGCCTATCGGCCGCGTTTCTTTTCCAACATTCCCCATGAGATCGTAGATTTCTCTGGGGCACAAAGCTGGTTTCGGTAAATATCTGAAACAAAAATGGTTTTTTATTGTTGTCTAAACTAATATACAGGGTGATTCAAAAATCGAGCACGAAACTTAAGGGGTGATTCTACTTGACAAAATAAGGGTAGAGCTTCATATACATTTTTTCAAAATGTCATTCGTTTTCGAGTTACAAGCCGTCAAAGTTCAATTTTTATTTTGGTTTTTCGCCCTATTGCATTTATTTTTAAACCAATCCAGTTGATATTTGGCACACAAATCGAGCTTTGCAGATTCTAAAATTTTAAGACAAAAGTTCTCTTTTAAATACCGCCAGAGGGCACTTTACCTAAAACTTAAAATTTATTTACATCATAACTTTTTTATTTTGACAGATATCGCAAAGCTGTGGGTGCCATTTTATAGACAATCAGAATCTTAAAAATAAGGTACTCTTTATTAAAGTCGATAAACCTCACCGTTTAGGCACCAATAGACATCAAAGTTTTCATCAATTTCAATCAAATTACCTACATACATACAGGGTGTCCAGTAACTCAACCGACAAACTTTACGAGGCCATTCTACAACAGAAAATAAGAAAAAACTTCATATAAACATATGTCCTAAATGTCTTAGTTTTTGAACTACGGTGTGTTAAATATTAATCATATTTTTTTTTAATTTTTAACACCCCGTAGTTCAAAAACTAAAACGTTTAGGACATATGTTTATATGAAGTTTTTTCTTATCTTTTGTTGTAGAATCGTTTGGTTAAGTTTGTCGGTTGAGTTACTGGACACCCTGTAGTATGTGGGTAATTTGATTGAAATTGATGAAAATTTTGATGTTTATTGGTGCCTAAACGGTGAGGTTTATCGACTTTAATAAAGAGTACCTTATTTTTAAGTTTTTGATTGTCTATAAAATGGCGCCATCAGCTTTGCGATATCTGTCAAAATTAAAAAGGTATAATGTAAATAAATTTTAAGTTTTAGGTAAAGTGACCCTCTGGCGGTATTTTAAAAAAGTGTCTGTGTCTTAAAATTTTAGAATCTGCAAAGCTCGATTTGTGTGCCAAATATCAACTGGATTGGTTTAAAAATAAATGCAATATGGCGAAAAACCAAAATAAAATTGAACTTTGACGGTTTGTAACTCGAAAACGAATGATATTTTGAAAAAATGTATATGAAGCTCTACCCTTATTTTGTCAAGTGAAATCACCCCCTTAAGTTTCGTGATCGATTTTTGAATCACCCTGTATTGTGGCCAAATAAAAAAGCTCCAGAATGCCAAAAACTACACTATGCATTATGAGGCATTTTCTAACATATTTTATCTCAAAAGTTAAGACACTAAAAACAAAGGTTTATTTAAACTTTTCTTTTTAAGACCCTAAGGATTCACTAAAGTTAGGTATTTTATTTTGAAACACCCTGTATGATAAGAGAAAAAACTTGAAATAAGTAAGGAATTATTACAAACCTTTGACACCCATCATTTTGATACCAATGATTACCATTTTCAACCACCTGCTCACTGGTTAACTCAGCGTATGGCTGCTGAGTACAAAGCATCAACATCTCCCACAGAGTTACAGCAAAGGCCCATACGTCGCTTTTTGTAGTTTGTCGACCCTAAAAGCAAAAAAATGTTTAGGCAAATATGAACAAGCCGGCAACGCTGAAAACTACACAGTGGTTTGAGTGATTAAATTAGGTGGTCAAACTGACATAATTAATTTATTATTTTTTAAATATCTACATTCAAATCGAAATGAACAATAGAACAAGACGGTTAGTAGTTTTTATCTTTGGTATACTAACCAGTAAAAGTGCCTCCCAAGACATCCATCTTATGGGTAATCTTGCTTTCGTATCGCTTATGTAATATTCATTTTCGTATCTGTCGCAGTACATTGCATGGTCCGATACTTTGACAGTAAAGTTTTTATCTATTACACAATTCCTGCAAAAGAAAAGTAAATTAAAACATTGACAAGTTAAGGCGTTTAAAACAAACAACTTTTTATCTATTTTTTTTATCAAGGGCACAGCCACGCTCGTACGACGCCCTTAATCGCCTACCCGGGAAGTCTATGTAGACCTCTACGTAAACGTGAACCGCACTACTCAAAGACCGCGGAAAGAGTGATAATGACATTTAGTCAAACAAAATATTACAACACAGTGTTGTTGTAAAATCAGGGGAATACGCAGACTATATACATTTTAATACCTTTATTAAAATGTATATAGTCTGGCGATGCCCCACCCGGGTTAATTCTCTGCATACTGGATTGTAATACTTGTAATTATTTTAGTAATGGTGCCTTACGTTCCACTACTAAGCGTCACAAACGTCCAGGTAAGTAAATAGAAAATTATTGCACTGTGAAATAAGGCAAGGCACTACTAATACCGGCCTTATTTTGACATCTGAGCTTGCGCAGATGCAAAGTAGGATAAGGACTCCCTTAATAAGTATAGTTACTGGCTTTATTTATGTCGGTTTTATGTCGTGCTTTATTTTGATCTTATTTTAACTTCGGAACTGTTCGGCTAACCGAACGGTTGCCGACAACAAAATCGAAAAGTTTTTAGAAGTAAAAATACCTAAAAACCTTGCTTTTTCAAATGTATTTCTGTAATTCTCTCTCTCTCTCTTTGTTTTATGGCTCTGATACTAAGTCAATTCGCCAGTTCTCCCGTTCCGGTCATATAAGCTATTGCTTATAAGCTTTCCCGGCTTTGTCCTTGGAAAATCTGGATAATCGAGCTCGAAACTCCCAGACTTTCCTAGCATATGAATAAGAAACACTTGTAAACATCAACAACAGCGATGAACTTCTGAACATGCATAAATTGGGACTATCAAGCCAGCGGCTGCTACTGTTATCGCGCATAACCGTCACTTTCACTACTGACGTATTTCCGCAAGGCATGCGCACCTCCTCGACCATACGAGGACACCATGTGTTCAACACCAAAACGTAAAAACTTCAGGCTTTAGGAATCTTCACTCACAGCGCTTAGCCCCAGAAGAAAGAAGCCCCAATTTAGCGTGAATCTTTTCTCGATCCCCAAGGGTACAGCTACGCTCGTACGATGTCTTCAATCGCCTACCCGGGAAGTCTATGTAGACCTCTACGTAAACGAACCGCACTACTCGAAGACCGCGGAAAGAGTGATTTCTGTAATTGTGTTGAACAAATTCCTACAACACAAAACAATAAAGAAAAACCACTAAAAATGTTTTCCCTATTTTTTAGGTTAATGGCACTGTCAACATGATTTGCAATAACTCTAAATTATGGGTACAAGCACTATTTAAATAAGGCCGGTATTAATAATTCCCGAGCCTAATAAGGCAACTTGCAATAATTCTCTAATAAGTAAACAAAGCGGCTTAGGCACTACCTACAGCAAACAACTTATCATTAAGAGGTCTTTTTTGGGCTCCTGGGGAGATGGTAATTGCTCCCATTGCCTGCGTATCGCTCTGTTAGTTTGTGATATATGTTAAAAACTTTACCTCCACGTTTCTTTTCTGTTACCGAAATTTTACTTTAAAGATAATATGAAAAAGTGAACTAACCTGGCAGCTAGATCTCTATGAACTAAATCTAAGGATTCTAGATACTTCATTCCAGATGCTATTTGGGTAGCTACGTAGATCAGACATCCATAGCTGAAACAAAAAAAAACAAAAATGGAAAAAGGGTTTTTAGACCATTTCGATATTTGCTTTAAATAAAGAATGTTTAACCCTGCGAAGTACCAGCAGTATATTTTGTAATTAATTTATTGGTTCATTATAAACTATGATTACTTTTTTGTTTCATTCAAACCAAAAATACAGTGGGTGACGCACGCCAAAAAAATCGACCCACTAAATGCTGCAGCCATTGAATTATAAAATATAAATTAAAAAAAAGCAGAAATTTTAACCTATGTATATTGGATGAAATGAATGGGAAAACTAGGTTGTTTAGAGAGAATATTAATCAAGAAGGGGTAAGAGTAGAACTCACTGAAAATTATTTAAAAAATAGTTGTGATTTTTCTCAAGAGGTTTGTTTAAAAATGTTTGCTTTGAAGGCTTGAAAGGAAGGAAATAATTAATAACCAAGTTTTGAGTGATGTGGCAAAGGATTAAAAAGATTTACTACCATAGAAAGGATTTTTTGCTGTTGGTAAAAGTAATATCTATATATCTTTGGCTTTTGGACTTTAGGGACCAGGGTTTTGAAATAATAGTTGTAAATTTTACTTCTCAAAAGTCTAGCTTTGGCCCAGTGGTAAAAGAAAGTGTATGTATAGTTTAACACCTTGGAGAGTTACTGATATTTGGTAAAGTTTAAGGTTAAAAGTAAGAACGAAAATCCAGCAGTCTAATATGTCATCTTTTTACTTAAATTTTTGCTAAATATCACGATTGATTGCGTGCTAAGACATGTACATACACTAAAGTGCTTTACACACTGCGTCATCTATTATCGGATCCTTTGGTATGTCAAATTTATAAAGAATTTTGTGTTCTACAACTTTTATAATAAATATAAATGCAATTAAAAGTAAAAGAAACGAGATATTCGCAAAAACTGTTTTTTTTGACATTTGTCCTGTCATATTTCGAGTTCCTCATACGATATCATAGGGGATTTTTAGGAGAGTGTTTTTTGTACCCAAATAAAGGTATGTTCAGATATTCAGCTTATTCCGTGAGATTCCGAGGTGTAAGTCTAAGATAATTTGGCTAGTATTTAAAAAAGGTATGTTTATTGTAATAATTCTTATATTGTAAGAGCCCAAATTATTTAAAACGCTTTTTGTTCTTTTAAAATAATATTTTTTATCGTTTAAATCCCAGTGTCTTCTTCAAACATGCTAAATAATCTTTTATTTTCTTTTATTAAGAAATTTTATAAGTAATCATTCTTAATCTTTCCTTATCTAAAAATTTCAATCCACAGTATTCAGCAACTTCGGAGATCACTCAGAGAGTTTCGAAAGGTGAAAAGAAATTTAAATTATCTTGCATCTGTAAATTATTCCTAATGCAGGGTGGATTTTGTGGAATTAAATAAAATTTTTAGAAATTGGGACAGATTAATTTAAAAGCTTTTAACACATTGATTAGATGCTTCCAGCTTATAGGTATTGTTCTTAAAACAAATTGCACATCTAACAAAAAAATGCTTAAGAAAAAAGATGATCTTTTTAAAAGCAACTAGTCTGTAGAAAAAAACATCTGGATTGTCAAATCCGAAGACTTATAGAAAATCAAAAGAAATGCTTACTGATGACCATCAATTAATGATTATTTATTTTCTACTAAGATAGCACAAAAATTTTAACCCAAAGCACTAAAGTAGTCAGGTCATGTTCAGTAAAAAAGAAGCAGTTTATTGATACGAAACCTAAAGACTTATGTCCAGCTTCTTTTATTTTAAAATACCCCTTTAAACTTTGTAACTGGTTTATTTTTGGCATAACTAACAACTTTTTAATTGTAAAAATTCTAAGATTTGGGTTGTTATTAATGTAGCATGCGTTAGATATGTAATTTTAACGATAAACACGACGTGCCAGCTTCATGCCTATAACTGATTTTCTGTAACTTAAACACAAGAAGGTAGACATTAGACAAAGAACGCCGGCCTGTAAGTAAACCGTTGTAGAGTGGATTAAGATAGTAAGATATATACTATATGTAAAAACCCAAACTAAAATATTCTTTATGACTAGATTTAAGAATATTTCAATTAAATTTTATGATTTATTGCAGATATAAGCCAGAAGCAATCTCTAAAGTTGTTTTGGCTATAACTAGTTTTTACTGCTCAAGTTTCAAGTTAATAAAGTGAATTTATGCTTTGGAGTACGTTGCTCAATATGGAGATTGAACGATAAGGCGGGATAAAGTTTTATATGGTCAGATTTAATTTTTATAAATGGCATTTTTATGTTATAAAAATGCGATGATTTAAATTTTAAAATATAATAAAATAAATCCTTTTCGCTTTTATAAATATTTTGGTTCATTAGTTAAGCGAAATACGAGGGTACATTGATACATCATCAACCTTTAGTTGTACACATAGGATAACGGAAAGGGTAGGTTGCTTTAGAGTGCTTTAGGGTAGTGTCAGAAAATGTAAAACAAAGTACATTTTGTAGGGTAAAAATGAAGTCTTCTTAGCTTTTCCAAGGTCTTTTCACCCCCCTGGTCTTTGAATGGGCGCGACGCGGTATACAAATACAAGAGAAAATGTATGGAAAAGACACTTTTATGAAGTAAAGATTTTTTTGTTCTTTAACAATTTTTTGCTTAAAGGAAAGTCGTTTAATTAGATAAGACTTTATTTTCATGCTCTTTAAAATTTTTTAAAGAGCATGAAAATTTCATTAAGATTGTTAGCTAACAGTTATATACTTTTAACACGCTTTTATTAGCTTGGGTTGTATGTATGTATGTATGTAACGGAATCTTTAAGCTTAATTTTCACCAACTTCCAGCGATTCGATTTCTTTGAAACTTTGCACACATATCAAGGACCCATGACAATGCAATAATCTGCAAACAGTATCCCGTTATCCTGATTAGTGAAGCTTTAAATGAAATGATTAGATTACGAAATAGTTCGTGAAACATTTCAATATCACATGACCGCAGAAAACTAATTGATATATCGAACTAAAAAATGAAAAATAAATAATAGTTTGAAAAAACTAAAAAATACGCTTTTATATGCAACCGAACTAAAAATAAGAAAATAAATTTTCATTACGAAGAATTTGTATTACAGTAATAAAAGGTCAAACAATGAATCATAATTATATACCTCATCAAAATAGAATTATAATAAAATTTAAGATAATAACAGAATAATTCACTTCAGAATAAAAGCGTGAGATGCATTTATACTATTAAATGTTCATAATTATTTCATTTATAAATATGTATGAAGGAAAAGTTATGAACATTTAATAGTATTAATGCACCCCACGCTTTTACTCTGAAGTGAATTATTCTGTTATTATCTTAAATTTTATTATAATTCTAGTTTGTTGAGATATATAATTATGATTCATTGTATGACCTTTTATAACTGTAATACAAACTCTTTGTAATAAAAAATTATTTTCTAATTTTTAGTTCGGTTGCATATAAAAGCGTGTTTTAGTTTTGTAAATATATTATTTATTTTTAAAAAATATAAATTATATACTTTTGTCGTTTTTAAGTCATCATCTCATAAATCAGGTACGATGCGTTGATAACATCTCTAACACGAAAAGTGTATCTTCTTCTCGAAAGTGCTAACCCCGTTTTGCGCCTAATTCGCCGGCGTTCGTCGGATTTATGAGCTTTATCAAGTCAAACGCGTTGCCGACGCCTCGCAATAATTAAACCCTATGAAATTCGAGATGAAAGTGAATAATAGATGGCGCCCTTTGGGCTCCGATCTTGGTTCAAGTTATTTCGGAACGCGATTAAATATTTAAAATTAAAAAGAAACGCCCTAGTCCCTGGGCAAGTAATGAAATGGACCTCATGATAAGAACACTTTTAAAACCTTTTTAGGGGGTTCCTTTTGACGAGACTACCACGAATATTCATACGGCCATATATGAAAGCGGCGCTTTAACCTAGCCTGTCAATATCAAATGTTTCGGATGTCGGACTGGGCGAACGCGTCACTTTTTGCCGGACAAGTTTACAACAATGTTTTACATGAAATTTTTAAACATTGTGCCAAAAAGCCGATAAACACGTGTGTTGTCATGGTAATGCAACCAAAACTACACATTTGATTGGTCAAAAAACAGTGGTGTTGAATTTTCGAAATAAATTGAAAATATTTTTTTACCTTGACACCCTTTATCTTTCTTATTAATAATACTGGAATATCAGTAAGTTTGGTTATATCCTAATATTAGGACATAAGAAATCTGTAGTTCCTCTGAGTACCCTTAATAGGCGGACACCTTGTATTTTGTTACTAGCCAAGAAAAGTATGCTGTGCTGAAGTGCCTCCCGGCTCAGCACTGCACCAAAATTGTTTCTTCTTCACATCAACGACCTTCTTTTATCCACAACTAATTCCATTCATAGTTTTGCCGGCGATAGTACCCTTCACTCCACATAGGTTCTTAAGCCAATCTCTAAACCTGATTTGGAAAGCAAACGCATTGGATTGGGACGCCAAAAATCTCGTCCATTTTAATAAATTCAAAACAAAATCGTGTTTGTTGTCGCGAAAAAATTATCAAATACTCACCTCTTACTTATAAGCGACCTAGTTTTGCCGACCAAAGACACTTTTAATCTTGTGGGCGTCACATTTGAGAATAGCCTTTAACTGGCATAAACATATTGTATCTATAGCTACGGCAGCTTCAAAAAGCTTGGATTTCTTTTTCGCGCCAGAAACAAGTTATTAAATACTCATCCTTCACTTATAGTGCCGGCCAAGTTTTGTAGAGCAAAGATACCTTCAATCTTGTGAGCGTCACATTTGAGAATAAACTTAACTGTCATAAATACATTGTATCTATAGCCACGGCAGCTTCATAGAAGCTTAAATTTCTCTTTCGCACCAAAAAGTATTTTCCCCTTCCAATTTATACACTTTGTATGTGTTTTAAATCCGGCCCCCTTTGAAATATTGTTTTCATATCTGGGGCATGGCGCCCCTCACAATCCTGAGCATTCTTGATTCTATTCAAAGAATAGCTGTTCGCGTCATTAATGATCCTTCACCTACAGAAAAGCTTCCCTCTCTTATTCATCATCGAGTTGTGGAGTATTTATCGCTTTTTAATAGGTACTTCCATGGCTTCTGCTCTGAAGAATTATCCAGTATAAGTCCTTCACTTACAGTTCCCAACAGAGAAACTCGTGGTGCCGCACGTATGCATCTTCCCAGTTTGTTCGTTTTTTTATCCCTAAAGTTTCTAGAATGTAGAACCTGCTGCCCGCGGAGGTCTGTCCATTCCACCCAAAATCTTTAAGTATTTAAGTTCCGTGTCAATACACTTCCTCGTACCCCGCTTAAGACACCCACGATACGTTAGTATGTAGGCTTTTAGACTTCGAGGATTGTCCAATTAAAAAAAAAAACATTAGCATTTTACACGTGCATAATAAACGTTTATTATACCCACTAAAAATCCTTAAATCTATACTTTAAAAACATATTTTTTGTAGAAAAATAATCCTGAAAAAGCCGGCATACAAAAATCACTGTGTTTCGCCCAAGGCCTAAGTACTCAATCTTTGATAGATATTAAATTGGAAACTCTCTATAAAGGCAGACATCAAAAGATGTTCGGTCTCTTTGAAAAGACTTAAGGAAAATGTTTTCCATTTATTTTTTTAACGCTTAAGTTTTTCCAGAGTCTTGCCATTGGTTTCTTTCGAGCGCCAAGGAAATGGATCGGAAAGAAACAGAAATCAGGTCAATTTGTTTATTTTTATTATGGTTTTTTATTTGATTAAAAAAATTGGCTTATACAGTGTGAATTTTGAATAGATATTCAACACATATCTGTGTTGCGTACCAAGTGATTTTACAGCTACATTTACCAAATTTAGTATCTAAAAGATATTAGGCATGAAGAATTTAATAGTAATATCGGCACCGTTGCCACATTTCGCAGTGTTGTGCTACATGTATCTTTTTCGTATTTTAAATAAAATGCCCAAAGTCGGTCTATATAGGGTCGCGACATTCGGCCTTATTGCTTTGACGTGTTATGACGTCACATCTCCCATTTTTCGACCATGTTGTTCAGTGCCGGAGATATACAGTTTATTGTATTAGTAGAACAACCGTTTATACAACAGTTTTTATATATTATTAAGTTGTAAATTCTTTTACTTTAAATAAAAAACATTTGGAATTACATCTTTCAACAAATATCACTACCAAAACAATGCAAAATGAAATGCGCAAATTCTAGACGCCACTGGATTGATCATCAGCTTTGATTTTACCCAGTCTTGCCAACTTTTCTCCGTAGAGTGCCTTTCCTTGCGTCCCCGACCTCGAACCGCCTAAAAGTTGAGGATATGTCGCAACCTTATAAATATAAACTAACCTTGAAAATGCCTTATTTATTTTAATTGCAAACAATTGCCAAGGTCCACAAGTTTTTAAAATTAAATTTTTACTAGCTGCTAGGATATCACAACATTACATTTTAGGTCGGTCGCAAACACAGCCACTTGAGGTCGCCACCTGTGGCCGCCATACAAGGAAAACACACTTTTTAATAAGGAGCGCTCGATCCCATTTAAGCCTATGTTCGCTAAATTTCGTGACGTAATCCTTTCCCGTAATTTTTTGTTTACAATCGTACTGGAAGGTTTTTTCGAGGTTTTGGTGTTTTTGTTTGCTTTTTAATCATTAGACTTTTATATATGTTTAGTTTTTAGTGTTTATAGTTAAATTAAGAAGTTATTAGTACTGCAGTTACAGGGAATTTTAAAACCTGTAAACAGAGGTCACTGACCTTTGGATATTTTTTTACAGGGAATTTACGTTTAAATCGTTATTAAGGGTAAGATACAATTTGTTTTATGTTTTTTTAGTGATTTTATTTTATGGTAGGCAAGTATTGGTTTATTTTGTCAGATAAAAAAATATTATGGCAAAAAGGTGACGTCACAAACATAACCTATATTTTCGGACGCTCCTTATTAAAAAGTTTATCTTCCTTGGCCACCACACGCCACACTGACTAAACCTTTTATAAGTTTTTAATTTAAATAGACACGACGCAGAGTTGGCGTTCGTGTTAGCCCCGTCTATTTAGGCGCCCAAAATGTGAAATTTTGGTTTGAAGAACAGCTCCGAAGTTGTCACAAAATGGTCATAAATGGTCATTAAGTGTGACGAATTGGTCATCCATACATTGACTACGTAAGAATATTTAGCACTTTGTTTCGAGTAAACATCAATAGTAAAAAAGCCACGCGGTTATCAGTTCTGTCTCACTTTCAATTATTTCTGTCTTTGTTGCTCGCACACTTTTTAAACGATGCGTTTAGACAGTAATAGTTAATTACTGTCCTTATTTGTATGACGCTTGTGGCTTTTTTACTATTGATGTTTACTCTACCCGACTACGCTACCATATATTTTTCCAGCTTTCTATGTAATTCTGTAAAAACGTTTAACACCCTTTTAAGTGGTAGAAGTATTGTTTGCTAAGTTTGCTTTAAGGTTAAGTATAATGTGCAAATAATTATAGTCGATTAAAGCTGCTGTAAGTATATTTTTAGTTTTATTTTTTATGATAATAACCAATTTATAGTGTTTTCAAGAAATACTGGGTGGTGCATCACAAAAAGTTATGAGCTCATTCGGCGTGATATCAATTGGTCACAAATTGGTCATGATTGTTCAATGAGCTGCAGTAATTGGTTAGCGGTAAAATAGACTCTAGAAGAGTTTTTTTTTAATTATTACTTGTTTCATAAAAATAGGTATTGGTTAGAGGTTGGAGAGAATAAACAGAAGTAACTTTACACTTTTTTTTAATATATACAGACTGTCCACGGATGGGGTTAACAAGAGGACAAATGGCTCAAAAGTTTAATTTTTCGAAAAAAAACATTTTTTTCATAAAAAGTTTTGCTTTTTAAAAAATAGGGTTCCCGAAAAGAAAATGTTGATTTTGTATACAGGGTTCGCAAAAACTTAAAAAACATTATTTTTCACCAAGAGTAAAGTACCTTTATTTTTCATTTTTAAGCAAAATATTATTTAGTAAATTTATTTAAAATACCATTATAAATGGCATTATTAATGTTACGAGGTTATCAACAAGGTTCAAGAAAATGTTTTTGGAGTTATCAAAAATTAATTGTTTTAAATTCTTATAATAAAATGACCTAAATACTCTCATAATTGGCTTCTTAAAAGCCAAATTATGGAGTTCAATAAAATTTTGTATAACTATTTTTACTGATTGCAAAAACTATTCTATATACATTTTTCCAATGACATTTAGCAAAAAAATAAAACATTAAGGTAGTTTACTCTTGGAGAAAAATAATGTTTTTTAAGTTTTTGCGAAACCTGTACACAAAATCAATATTTTCTTCGTGAATTCTACTTTTTTACAAGCAAAAATTTTTTATAAAGAATTACTTTATTTATTGTTTTCAAATAATTTTTGTTAATAAACTGCCTTCTCTTACACTTTAAGACCCACGGTACACATGTATTCTTCAAATCTTTAAAAATTGTTCTAAAAATAATAATAAAAAAGTTAAAAGAAGATGAATTGTATATTTTACCTAATACCAAAAAATAGGTCAAAAATATACGCAAAAAACAGCCAACCGAAATCTCATGTAACTATAATTAATGATCCCTATGGACTTTATGACATGTTCCCGGGAGAGACAAAGAAGTACGGGAGATAATTCCTAATGGTATTATTTTTACCCAGACAACTTTTAATTCGAAATTTTTATCATTATTTTGCGTGGCTGAACACACAAAATCGCATGTGATGAATGTTCTTCTTTCATGTTTCGCGGTAATTAAATACCTTTATTCTTGTGAAAAGGACACATATAGGATATGAATGCAAATTTTTAAATACTCAAAAAGATGAAAAATTTATTAAGTTTCAGATAAAAGTTTGCTGGAATTATGTTTTTTTTTTAAAATATGACATCTTTTTATCTTTAGACAGTTCACGAAGCGTTAATGCCTAAGAACTGAGTGGCTTTTCAGTGACGCATATAGAGCGCTCCCGAGTAGCTCAAGAGCATTTCGCTCTACTTTATAGCGTTCCAGTGACGGAAAGTGTTATGCACCTGAACTACTCCGTTTTTCTTTCCCCTTGCCCCTCATGCACCAGCCTCTTTTGGTTTTTGTGCTTCAAACGCGTTTTTTTATGGTTAAGGATGAATTTTTTAAAATTATTTGTTTAAAATGGAATTAGATATTAAAAAGATATTATTATTATAAAGCCAAAAAAGGTTAAAAAAAAACGAAATTTTAAAATTTCTTAAAGTTATCTCTCTTTCCTTGTCTAAGGATGCGTTCCAGTGACTAGCTTCAAGCACTGGAGCGTGACGCACAAAAATTTACGTCACTGGAAAGCTACTCTGCTTGCTGCTCACCAAATTGTTTATTAGAGGGTAAAGAGCCAGCAGCAAAATAGAAAAGATTGGAGATCGGTTGACTTACAAAGTGGTCACCCTGGTTAAAATTTAATCTAAAAATTGGTTGTACTGTGGATATCTTAAGCAGGGAGGAGTCCCAGGATTTTCTTTTTTTTAAGATTTTTATTTTGGAATTTGCGAAAACTAGTTCATTTTTTGGACCACGGGCACCCACAGCTCCATCTATTTAGCGTCCAGAAATGTGAAATTTGAGGTTTCAAAAACAGCTCCGAATTGGTCATAAATGGTTACTAAGTGTGAAGAATTGGTCATCCATACATCAACTTTTACAGCGTGTTTAAAATTTCAAGGTCATCGAAAAAAATTTAGCGCTTTTAGTTAATCATACATGGCCCAATAAAAAGAATGCAACTGGTCAGAAAATGGTCAACATTGGTCTGTATGATTAATTAATTTGGCAGCAAGATTAAAGGAGTTCTGTAGTAAATAAAGACATTTAAGGACGAAAAAATTTTGTGAGCGGACCAAAATTAAAAATTTTGAATTTAAAAAACAAATTCTGAAAGCTAGTAACAATCAGAAAATTGGTCATGGGTCAAAGATACTGGAAGAAATATGAAGAGTTTAAAATTTCAACGTCAACAATTTATATATTTAGCACCTTATAGCATCTACATTCGGAGGTCGTTTTATGGGGTAACAATTGGTCACGATTTAGTCACGATTGGTCATAAGTAATTGGTCAGCAGTAAAATATAATCAAGAGAAGCTATTTTAAATATACAGGGGTGGTTTAACATTGGTTTAAAAAATATTATGTATAACACCTCAATATCAAATTTCAGATCGATCTGCCGTCAGAAAAGTGGTCAAATTCCAATTACTAAATTTGACCCAAACAAATAAATAATTAACAAATAAACTGGCCAAGCAAAGTAAAACCGTTTAGAAACTAAATAACCTGCATCCTGCACCAGACTCTAATATTTCCTAGCTATGCAAAGATAAAACATATATTTTAGCTTCTTGGCATCTCTCTACTCTTGTGTTAATAATAAAGGTACCTAATTTCATTTCAGCCAATGGAAATGTACCCTATTTTCGCCTATTCTGTCAAGCAAAGTAAACCCGTTTAAAAACTGAATAGCCTGCATCCTGCACCAGACTTTAATATTTCCTAGCTATGCAAAGATAAAACATATCTTTTAGCTTCTTGGCATCTCTCCACTCTTGTGTTAATAATAAAGGTACCTAATTTCATTTCAGCCAATGGAAATGTACCCTATTTTCGCCTATTCTGTCAAGCAAAGTAAACCCGTTTAAAAACTGAATAACCTGCATCCTGCACCAGACTTTAATATTTCCTAGCTATGCAAAGAAAACATATCTTTTAGCTTCTTGGCATCTTGTGTTAATAATAAAGATACCTAATTTCATTTCAGCCAATGGAAATGTACCCTATTTTCGCCTATTCTGTCAAGCAAAGTAAACCCGTTTAAAAACTGAATAGCCTGCATCCTGCACCAGACTTTAATATTTCCTAGCTATGCAAAGATAAAACATATCTTTTAGCTTCTTGGCATCTCTCCACTCTTGTGTTAATAATAAAGGTACCTAATTTCATTTCAGCCAATGGAAATGTACCCTATTTTCGCCTATTCTGTCAAGCAAAGTAAACCCGTTTAAAAACTGAATAACCTGCATCCTGCACCAGACTTTAATATTTCCTAGCTATGCAAAGAAAACATATCTTTTAGCTTCTTGGCATCTTGTGTTAATAATAAAGATACCTAATTTCATTTTAGCCAATGGAAATGTACCCTATTTTCGCCTATTCTGTCAAGCAAAGTAAACCCGTTTAAAAACTGAATAACCTGCATCCTGCACCAGACTTTAATATTTCCTAGCTATGCAAAGAAAACATATCTTTTAGCTTCTTGGCATCTTGTGTTAATAATAAAGATACCTAATTTCATTTTAGCCAATGGAAATGTACCCTATTTTCGCCTATTCTGTCAAGCAAAGTAAACCCGTTTAAAAACTGAATAACCTGCATCCTGCACCAGACTTTAATATTTCCTAGCTATGCAAAGAAAACATATCTTTTAGCTTCTTGGCATCTTGTGTTAATAATAAAGATACCTAATTTCATTTCAGCCAATGGAAATGTACCCTATTTTCGCCTATTCTGTCAAGCAAAGTAAACCCGTTTAAAAACTGAATAACCTGCATCCTGCACCAGACTTTAATATTTCCTAGCTATGCAAAGAAAACATATCTTTTAGCTTCTTGGCATCTTGTGTTAATAATGAAGATACCTAATTTCATTTCAGCCAATGGAAATGTACCCTATTTTCGCCTATTCTGTCAAGCAAAGTAAACCCGTTTAAAAACTGAATAACCTGCATCCTGCACCAGACTTTAATATTTCCTAGCTATGCAAAGAAAACATATCTTTTAGCTTCTTGGCATCTTGTGTTAATAATAAAGATACCTAATTTCATTTCAGCCAATGGAAATGTACCCTATTTTCGCCTATTCTGTCAAGCAAAGTAAACCCGTTTAAAAACTGAATAACCTGCATCCTGCACCAGACTTTAATATTTCCTAGCTATGCAAAGAAAACATATCTTTTAGCTTCCTGGCATCTTGTGTTAATAATAAAGATACCTAATTTCATTTCAGCCAATGGAAATGTACCCTATTTTCGCCTATTCTGTCAAGCAAAGTAAACCCGTTTAAAAACTGAATAGCCTGCATCCTGCACCAGACTTTAATATTTCCTAGCTATGCAAAGATAAAACATATCTTTTAGCTTCTTGGCATCTCTCCACTCTTGTGTTAATAATAAAGGTACCTAATTTCATTTCAGCCAATGGAAATGTACCCTATTTTCGCCTATTCTGTCAAGCAAAGTAAACCCGTTTAAAAACTGAATAACCTGCATCCTGCACCAGACTTTAATATTTCCTAGCTATGCAAAGATAAAACATATCTTTTAGCTTCTTGGCATCTTGTGTTAATAATAAAGATACCTAATTTCATTTTAGCCAATGGAAATGTACCCTATTTTCGCCTATTCTGACAAGCAAAGTAAACCCGTTTAAAAACCGAATAACCTGCATCCTGCAACAAACTTTAATATTTCCTAGCTATGCAAATATAAAACATATCTTTTAGCTTCTTGGCATCTCTCTACTCTTGTGTTAATAATAAAGGTACCTAATTTCATTTCAGCCAATGGAAATGTACCCTATTTTCGCCTATTCTGCCCCGAACAAAACCGCATCAGGGATCCATCTAGGAACACTAAAACCTTATAAATTATTTGATAATGGAATATTATATGAAATACCTAAATAATTTCCCCATGGTATTTCAGGAAGTTATGATAGTGGGCGTTAAGCGTCTTAGAGAGAGTTATTTAGAATTTCCTCAAAGTTTAAAATAGTTCGTACAGTTAGTTTACCTTTTATTTTTCTTAAGTTTTTGATGTTCATTTCTTTCTTTTGTTATGCTTAAAAGGTAATAGATGAAAAAGTATAAATATTTTATACAAGACTTGTTTTTCTATCCTTCTTGGTAATAGATAATTCCAAAGTCGATTGATGAGATAAGGTCACGACATTCGCCATATTGGCTAGCGCGGCTGTGACGTCAAGTCGGGCCATTTTCGGCCATGTTTGATTTTAGGCAGATCAGTGGCGTAGAATTAAGGAGAAAACAAAAAGAACTGTCTGTTGTAAACAAAATTTATTGGATTATTTTAATAGGCATAAGTTAAAACAAAAACATAAATGTGGTTTAAATATTGAAAATTAAAAATTATCAAAGCGACGACAGGACGATGAGGTACCTGGCAGAGCAAAACATTTTCCATAGTTCCGTAAGTCAAAAACCATTTTACAAACTTTGTATACAGGGTGTCCGCTAATGAATGGTACACAGAAAAAACACAGATTCCTTATGCCAAAATATTAAGATTTAACCAAACATACCTAATATCCAAAAGTTTATAATAAGGAAGATACAGGGGGTGTTATTCTCCCCTTTTAAATATCCTAATAAAACGGTATATAGGGGTTTTTAAACATAAGCTTTTCAGATCGAATTTTAATTTTTGTGTGTAGACTAGAGGGCGATGGGTACACTATTTAAAATTCTCTAAAACTACCCAATTTTTTGTTACTACTCTGTATGTATGTAAACTAGTAAGCTTCTCTATGCTTTCTGCACGAAAAAGGTATACTTAGTAAGAATCGGTCTTGACAACCGTTTTTAAGGTATTCACGTTTTAGTTGTTCAGTGCACCCGAAAGTATGTATGTACCTTCAATAACATCGTATTAGCTATAATTACAACTGCGCAGATATAAATTAGCTGATATCTAAAAACTCCTGGATATCGAGTTTTATTAAAATGTTTAAAACTATCAAAAATTATCGAAATGCATGAATAAAAAATATTTATATCTCTTTAACACCCCGAATCTTCCTTATCATTAACTTTTGGATATAGGTATGTTTGTTTAAATCCTAAATGGGTATTTTCGCATAAGAAATCTGAGGTGTTTCTGTGTACCATCAATTAGCGGACACTCATCTGTATTATATGTATATAAAAACACGAATGACTGAAAACTATTCTACAAAACACTATCAAAATCTTTAAAATAAAACGAGTCCAAACCAATAATATGTGAAGTCTCTAAACTAACCAAAAACATTAACAACTGGAAATCCTTGCAAAATATACAACCAAAATGAAAATGGCAAATTTTCACAGTTTTTACCAAAGAAAGCTTCGACAAGGCACGACTCTGTCATCAGCTGATAATGCTACCAACTTTGAACAGAACTGCCAACCGAAATCGTAATACTAACACCCTCACGTCCCTGACAAAAGCTATCACCGGTCTTGCTTATGTCTAAACCCTTCTCATAAAGAAACTGTGAGATAATTCAAATTAAGCTTGCAACATTGCTAAAAAGCCCTCATCGGCATAATTTTAAACTAGTATAAAAGTCCATAACAAGTGACGGTAGAGCTTTTGTGGCAGTTAATATCGTGTTTTTTAAATAATTTTTATAATTTATTGAATAAATGCAATAAAAAATACAAGAAGATTGGTTTTGGTCCCTTCAGGTCCAATCCACCACTCTCCCCCTTCCGGTCTATGCTTTCCAGGGCTTCGTCGGCGGAAAATCTGGATAATCGAGCTCGTAGCTCCCAGAAATTCCAAAAAGAAAACAAATAATTCAACGTTCGATGCAATGCATAAATTGTCGACTGTCAAACCAAGATCTGCTACTGGTGTTACGTATAACCTTCACTTTCACTACTGACAGTTCCCATGGCACGTCCATCTATTTCCCGCCATTTGAGAAATACCTCGTGTTCACCACCAAACAGGATACCATCAGCTTATAGGAATCTTCGCTCACAGCGCTTAGATCCAGAAGAAAGATGCCGTCAATTAAGCGTGAATCTTTTCCTTGATCCCCGAAGGTAAAACACGTTCGTACGACACCTCTAGCCGCCACTCCGGTAAGAACTTTGTAGTCCTCTACGCACGTTCGAACTGTTCCGGAGGTCAAACAAAGAGTCTGTCTGAAACTTAATGTTTCTTGTTCTCAAAAGTGCTTGTTTCTAGCCAAGACCCAAACCCCAAATCGTATATTTCTGTAAATATGGTAAATATTTTCGACACTTTTGATCTAGATACCCATCAGCTGATTGGCCGAATTGCAACACTTTTGATCCTTAATTTGAATTCCCTATACTTAAAAGTGGGGGGCAAAATATAGATGAAAACCTTGTACAGGGTGGTGCCTTTTAGTTGACCTTGCAGGGTATATCGAAAACTAAAAGAGATAGAACAAATCTGATTGAACAATCTCGATTACAATTTTTTAAACAAACTCAATGGTTAAAGTTAATCCTGGTTAACGTGATTCATTTTGGAGACACAGAGTGTTTTTAAATTATGTCAATTTGGCCAGGCACTGTAACTTGCTTTATATTAGGGATAAAAAATGGAAATAGACAAGTTTTAGGGATTTTTACGTAGAATTCAGTGGCGTACCTATATTTTTTCATTGACTTTTATTTCTGAAGTTATAACACAAAATTTTATGTGTTTTTTTTTAGTAAAACACTCGGTACATCTTTTATAAAAGGTCTCCTTATAAGAAATCACACATTTGATATATGTACCTCTTATACCTAGTTTTGGAAATATGACCATATAAATTTAAAAAATAGTAGATATATACATTAAGAATAGGAAGCTCATATCCAAAACTGTTGGAGAAAATTATTTTAAATGTGGTAAATTCTTGAAGGTTTTTAAAATGTCTTTTAATTGTGAAAAATAAACAGGGTTTTTATTTAAAAATTTGATTTAAATATCAAACTTCTGACGGTGGATATAATTCTGAAACTATAACCAAATAAATCATATTAATGTGGTATTTTTTACGACTTTTAAGGCAACCTTTTATTGGTGATAAAATATATAGGGTGCTCCAATAAAAACCCTTTGTGTTTTAACTTTTAAAATAAAAGTCAATGGAAAGAATATAGGTAGGCCACTAAATTCTCCGTAAAAATCCCTAAAACTTTTCTATTTAATTTTTTTTTCTATCTCTAATATCAAGCGAGTTACAAGTGCCTGGCTAAATTGAAAAAATTGAACAACACTCTGTATCTCCAAAACGAATCAATGTTGGCCAGAATTATCTTTTACCATTGAATTTGTTTAAAAATTTAAATTGAGATTAAGCAATCAGATTTTGTTTTATCTTTTTTAGTTTTTCGCTATACCCTGTAAGGTTAACTAAAAGGCACCACCCTGTACATGCACCGGTTTTAGAAATAACAATTTGGGAAGTTTTTTACAGACTTTAAATTTGTTGACGATTTAATTCGAAAACAAATGGTTAGTTCTTTACTTGTACTGGGTATTTTTGACTTTTATAATAAAAAATCAAAATCACAGACCTGTTTTTTTCAAAGTTTTTTTAGGGAGCATATAGGATAAAGTTTTTATTATTAAAATGCAAAACTTTGTTTAATAACAGACTAATTCTTTTCCTAGTTATTTTTATTTAATAAAAATATATTATTTTAAGAGCGATATCTTTCTACATTACTTAATTTTTGCAATAGTAAGCAAAAAAATTAGTAGTTTTAAAATTATTCAAGCGCTAAAACCCATTTGGGATACCCTTTAAAAAATTCAAGTAAGTGGAAATTTCGAGAGAGCTCTCTAATAGAACTTTAGAATTATGCAGAATTTCAGGTGGTTTGTAAATATTTAATGATGGAAACGCAAGAAAGGAAATTATTTAATTATTCTTGATTAAGTTCTGTTGAGCTTCAAAAAATAAAGGTAAAAGCATTATTTTTGTGCTCCTAATTATGTTCTTTACAAAGTTACTTTAACGTTTAACGTTGTTTTGACATAAATGTGACATAAATTAGAGTATATGATTAGAATCAGCAGTGTATCGTGGACTAATATAGACGTGGACGAAGTCGCATCAGCGAAGCTCTTCTTTCACTGTCAAGATCTATCCAATAAATGGCTGATTCCCAAAAACTTTGAATTTAACTTTTTCGAGTCGGTATTTTTTTTACACATTCCTGATTTTTTTTGTTTAATCTTGTTTAATAAACATATGATAGTGGTCCCAAACTATTTAAAGTTTGAATTAAATATAAATACAGGGTGATTCAAAAATCGATCACAAAAACTTAAGGGGGTGATTCTACTTGACAAAATAAGGGTAGAGCTTTATATAATTTTTTTCGAAATATCATTCGTTTTCGAGTTACAAGCCGTCAAGGTTCAATTTTTATTTTGGTTTTTTCTGCCATATTGCATTTATTTTTTAACCAATCCAGTTCATATTTAGTACACAAATCGAGCTTTGCAGATTCTAAAATTTTAAGATAAAAATACTCTTTTTTAAATACCGCCAGAGGGCACTTTACCTAAAACTTAAAATTTATTTACATCATAACTTTTAGCTTTGACAGATATCGCAAATCTGGGGCGCCATTTGTAGACAATCAGAAACCTAAGTATAAGGTAGTCTTTATTAAAGTCGATAAACTCACCGTTTAGGCACCATGGATCATCAAGCCATCAACTCTCAATCAAATTACTTAACATATACGGGTGTACCCAGTAACTCAACCGACGAACTTAGATCCAAACGATTCTACCACAAAATAAGAAAAACCATATTAACATATACCCAAACGTCTTAGTTTTTGAACTACGGGGTGTTAAAAATAAAAATAAAAGTTTTTCTTTATATTTAACACACCGTAGTTCGAAAACTAAGACGTTTAGGACATATGTTTATATGAAGTTTTTTTCTTATTTTCTGTTGTAGAATCGCCCCGTAAACTTTGTTGGTTGAGATACTGGACACCCTGTATGTAGGTAATTTGATTGAAATTGATGAAAACTTTGATGGACGGTTAATTGGTGCCTAAACGGTGAGGTTTATCGACTTTAATAAAGAGTACCTTATTTCTTAAGTTTCTGATTGTCTATAAAATGGCGTCCGCAGCTTTGCGATATCTGTCAAAATAAAAAGTTATGATGTATGAAGTATGCACCTCATGTGGGGTTTTGTTTACGCTTTGACGCTTCGTTGCCATGACAACGCTATACTTGCCGGCGGCCAGAGTCGCGGGTGGAAGTATCAGGTGTATTGCTTGGTAAATCGCTAGCCTTAAACAGATAATTTTGTGTAGATAATATAGGTTTTGGTCGTTTTGTTGGTTTTCACGTATTATTTCGATTGTTTCCGTTTGAGAATTATTCGCGACAGTGATTTTTCACAGGAAGAAATTAAAGGACAGTACAGAGCACTTCTCTATGAAATATTAGATCATATTTTGATGGAAATGGAAGTAAGATTCAAAGATTGTTACAAACTACAATTTTTTTGTCTTGTTGATACTGCAAAGTTTGGCCAGTACAACCAAACTTTTTCCACTGATTCTTTTCAAAATTTATTAGAGATATATGTCGAATCATTTCCAAAAAATCAGCGACTCAAAAATAAACTTGGCCTAATATTTGCTGATGAAAGTTATAGAAATATTTCATTGCACCAATTAGTAAAACAAGTTGGCGCAAATAAAGACATTTTTACTGAGGCGTATAAACTTTTTCGCAAATTTTAACGATACCGTCGACAAGCGTGTCAGTGAAACGGAGTTTTTCCTGTCTTAAGCGTTAAAAACTTTCCTAAGAAACACTATATCCTAAGATAGATTTTTATCTTTGGCCAATATTTCAATTCAAAAGGAGCTTCTACAGGAACTGATAAAAACTCAACCATTTTATGAAGATATTTATTGCTGCATTAAAAGATAGGATTGATTTGGTGTATAAAATTTAGGTAAGTTTAGATATTAAGACTTTTTACTTAGACTCTTAATAGTTCAGTATTTTCAATTTTGATAAAATGGTGAATGCGCTTTTGTCCCTTCCTGCACTACACCTATTTTTAGACCCTCGATCCGCCACTGATCAGGGTACTACTTTCTTCAATATATCTTTTTTATATCATATAAAAAAATAAATTTCTCTTATAAATTTGTACATCTAGTACAGTATAGTATTAAAAAAACTCTTCGTAATTGACGATCCTGGTCTGTAAAAATCTTTTAAAGACATCAATTTTGATAATTTCTGAGAATCTACTACACCATCACTTACTTATAGTCTAAGAGCCAGTGAATGGCGGACCGTCAGTATTTTTCCAAAGCTCATATTTTGCTTAATGACTCTCCTATACCCACCTTACATGAGATGGGGCTTCACTTAGCTAACCAAAGGTAGCTATGATATTACTCAGGAAGGGCAGGACAGGTACCTAGTTTGACCAGGTTGGCAGTATTTTACCAAAGCTCCCATTTGGACGCATTGATAGTATATTTAGGGCGGCAAAAAAATATAAAAATATTAGCAAACGATTTAGCTGGTTGTAACTTCGTGGCAGACTTTTTGATTTTTATTATACAGTGTATCCAAGTTAGAATCTAAGCATGGGAATCTCAGTACCTATTGGAGATACAGCTTAGGTTAAATAAGAAAAAGTTGTGTTTTTAGCTTATTTACATGCCGTTTAAACTCTGAAAATTTCATGGCCTGCCAAGATACTTGGCAAAACAAAAATTTGACTATATCGATTTTATTTTCTCGACTTTATTTGAAGGGATATAAAAACTAATAACACTTTTTCATTGTTTTTAGTTACTACATGATAGTATTTTTAGATTTTATACTGGACGTTTTCGTTTCAAGAAACCATCATCAACTTTATTTTTATATGGCTCGAAAGTACACCTGTATTTGATCCCATTTTTATAACAAATTAACGATGTATCACATGTCATATTTTAAATTTTAGTTAAAAAAAATTGCATTTTTCTATTTTTTTAAAGTTATTTTTAAGTAGGCCTTGCAAACAAATGCTTGGACGTTAATACGTTACCGTATCTGCAACATAATTTAATATCATTATAAAATAGTATTTGTCGTTATTACCCTGTTTGTTAAGTTGTTGTTTTTAGAGCAATTGTTCTTATTGTTACTGTTGTCTTTATACGCAATACGCATTACTAGGCTCAACAAAATCCGCGTGTTAAGAAAATATCGAAACATCAAGAACGTTTTGGGTTTAATATGTGGTGTGGAATTTTAGGAACTAAAATACCAGGTCCATGTATTTACCATAATTCATTAACTGCAGAAATGATATCTTCATTTATTTTTGTAGCACAAAATGTAGCATGTTAGCATGTCAAACTTATCTTCATGGCTATAATGGCCATCCTGAATATTCGACTGTAAAAATACAATAAGATATTATCTATTTACCAATAAACAATAATAGAGACAACAGAAACAATAAGAACAATTGCTCTAAAAACAACAACTCGACAAGCAGGGTAATAAGGAGAAATACTATTTAATAATGATATTAAATTATGTTACAGATACGGTAACAGGTATTAACGTCCAAGCATTTGTTTGCAAGGCCTACTTAAAAATAACTTAAAAACAATAGAAAAATTGTAATTTTTCTTAAAACTAAAAATTAAAATATAACATGTGATACATCGTTAAATTTGTAATAAAAAATGGGATCAGATACAGGGTGTACTTTTTTTTCGAGCCATATAAAAAATTAAGTTGATGATGGTTTCTTTAAAACGAAACGTCGGGTATAAAATCCAAAAATACCATCATGTAGTAGCTAAAAAGTGCCAATGAAAAAGTGTTATTAGTTTTTTTTATATCTCTTCAAATAAAGTCAGAAAAAAATAAAATCGATATAGTCAAATTTTCGTTTCGGCCAAATATCTCAGCAGGCCATGAAAATTTTTAAAGTTTTTAAACGGCATGTAAATAAGCTTAAAAAAACAACTTTTTTCCTAATTTAACCTAAGCTGTATCTCCAATAGGTACTGAGATTCCCATGCTTAGGATTCTTATCTTGGACACACTGTATATCAAAAAGTCTTCCCCAAAATTACAATTAGCTAAATCGACTGCAAATATATATATATTTTTGATCGCATTAAATATACTCTTCAATGTGTCCAAACGGTAGCTTTGGTAAAAATACTCCCGAACTTCGTCAAATTTAAGTACCTGTCTTACCTAAGTGACGTCATAGTTCCCTCGCTCGGCTTGGTGAAGCCTCATCTCATGTAAGGTGGGTATAGGAGAGTCATTTGGCAAAATATGAGCTTTGGTAAAATACTGACGGTCTGTCATCCACTAGCTCTTAGACTATTAGGATGCGCAGTAGAGAATTATGAGGCATACAAGTGTACGAGTGTTACAGAATGTTGTTAAGAAAATTTAAGGGCAGATTTTACATCAGAAAATATGAAAAAATGTACACATAAACATGGGTCCCAAAATTTTCCGTTCTCAAGATACAGAGTGTTAAACTTTTCAAACAGCATATAAACCTTATTTAAATAGGTATGTATTGTTGTTGTTATACAATTGATATTAGAAAACTATAAAACCCAATTTTTAAAAGAAAACGTTCTCGCAAGATATAAAATTTATATTTTTATTTGCTTAATCTTAAGATTTTTGTTAGAAATATTTCTTTAATTTGTTTTTGTTAAAAGATTTCTTTAATTGCCGTTTGAGACGCCACTGGACTTTTTAAATGAAGGGAAATTAGTGATACATAACCCCGTTAACAATAAATTCAATTATCAAATTAAAAACAAAATTGGGTGAATAATATTTAAAGTATTAAAAAAAAAACATTTTTTGTACAAGTTTAACACCTTGTATCTTGAGAACAAGGAATTTGCGGATCCATGTTTATTAAAACTTTTTTTATATTTTTAATAGTAGAATCTGCCCTCAAATTTTCTTTACAATATTTGGTAACACTGTGTAGATTTTAAAAAGGTTGTCGTTTTAATAAATAAAAAAATAATAATAATTTTCAAATTATTTTAAACACGGTTCTGTAGAGCACTTTAATGCCATTTGTTAATATTACGAATCTCACAAATGCGTTGTATGTTTTTATTAAAAGCAACAATGAATTGAAACAGAAACTGGGGCTGTTTGTTTTAAAAAATGCTAAAAAAAATGAAAGCGGAAAATGGTAATAAAAATATCATTTAACCGATATTCCACTGGGAGTTTAATATAGATAAAGTTAAGTAATTATTGATATTAAATCAAAAGAAAAATGTATGCTAAAAATGCATTTTTATTCAGGGTGATCAATAGTAATGGTTATCCAACGAATCATTAGGGACCGGATTATGTGCCACATAAAAGCCCAAAATATGCGTGATAAATTTATAAATATTACCTGATACCTGACTTGGAAAACAAACGCAGAGCGATGCAGATATCTCTTTCGCAGGATCTTAATTTAATATTGATTGGGGCGCTAAAAATCTCGTCCATTTTAATGCATCCAAAACACAATCATGTTCCTTGTCGCGAAAAGAGTCATCAAATACTCATCCTCTACTTATGAGCGGCCAAGTTTTACAGAGCAAAGACACCTTTAATCTTGTGGGCGTCACATTTGAAAGTAACCTTAACTGGCATAAACACATTGTATCTATAGCCACGGCAGCTTCAAAAAGCTTGGATTTCTCTTTCGAGCCAAAAAGTATTTTTCCCCTTCTAATTTATACACTTTATATGTGTCCCAAATCCGACCTCCCTTGGAATTTTGTTCTCATATCTGGGGCATGGCGTCCCCCACAACCCTAAGCATTCTTGATTCTATTCAAAGAAGAGCTATTCGTCTCATTAATGATCCTTCACTTACAGAAAGGCTTCCCTCTCTTGCACATCGTCGGGCTGTGGGGGATTTATCGCTTTTTTATAGGTACTTCCATGGCTTCTGCTCTGAAGAATTGTCCAGTATAGTTCCTCCACTTACGGTTCCCAACAGAGAAACCCGTGGTTCCGCGCGTATGCATCCCTATACGGTCCAACTGGACAGGCCCCGAACTTCCCACTTTGTTCGTTCTTTTATCCCTAGAGTTTCTAGGTTGTGGAACCTGCTGCCCGCGGAGGTCTTTATTTCCTCCCCAAATCTTCAAGTATTTAAGTCCCGTGTCAACAAACTCCCTCTTACATCGCTTAAGACACCCACGGTACGTTAGTATTTAGGCTTTTAGCCTTCATGGTTTGTCCAAAGATAAAAAAAAATATGCATGAAGAGCGGCAGAATATGCAACATCAAATAATAGGTGAAGAAAAATCTGTACACTTCACATAATTCCAGTTAAATTAACATATTTTTACTGGGGGTAGGAGTATCTTCACTGGCTGAAAATAAAAACCTTACCCCAAAAAGTTAAAGAGCAAAAAAGAAAATAAATAATAATTTAAAAAAACTAAAAAACTCGCTTTTATATGCAACCGAACTAAAAATTAGAAAATAATTTTTCATTAAAAAAATATTGTCACTTCATAGTAAAAAGCGTGGGGTGCTTAATATATTAAATGTTATAATTATTATATTTGCCAATATCTATGATGGAAAAGTTATGAAAAAATAGTAAAATGCACCCCACGCTTTTTACTATGAAGTGACAATATTTTTTTAATGAAAAATTATTTTCTAATTTTTAGTTCGGTTGCATATAAAAGCGTGTTTTTTCAGTTTTTTAAACTATTATTTATTTTTCATTTTTTAGTTCGATATGCATTTATGTATATATAAAAGTTTGGAATGTTGCCAACAGATGGCAACCCACTAAAAATTTTTTCGCCATTTTGTCAAGAGTAGCAAAGTTTTTCAGATGGACTTTCTGAAAATAACCTAATATAAAATTTGAGTAAAATCGATTCAGATCGAACTCTTGAAATGGCCGGTGGTTGGTACCACTGGGACGTACAGGTGACAGATGACACTTGGTGGTATCAAGCAGTGGTTATAATAATATAATGGATTTTTTTTCCTGGCGATCCAAACCAGGATAACGGGATACTGTTTGCAGATTATTGCATTGTCTTGGGTCCTTAATACGTGTGCAAAGTTTCAAAGAAATCGAATAGCTGGAAGTTGGTTAAAATTAGGCTCAAAGATTCCGTTACATAGATGGATAGATAGATGGATAGATAGTTACAACCCAAGTTAATAAAAGCGTGTTAAAAGGGTCTTAAGCTTTTTTGATGATTAGTATATGTTTTGCTTTCGCGGTTATAATTCCCCCATTGCGCTCCAAACATATTGAAAGTGTATTGATAATATGCATCGTAACCATATTTTACTGGAAATATGCTATTAACCATAAAAATATATGTATACAGAGTGTCCCAACTCTATTTATACACAAAATAACTTTGAACCTGTACAAGATACAAAAATTAAATTAATATTACAAAAAAATTATTGACAGTACTTGTTTCCATAAAAGGTATCACAAAAATATTTCTTTTTATTGTCAAGTAGGTTTTTTTAACCTGTAGGTAATTAATGACGTGCTATGTATATTGTTCAGGGGCGAAGTTACTCGTGTATAAATAGAGTTGGGACACCCTGTATAACTAAATTAAACCCGTCAAAATTCGACTTATTCAATCTAGTTAAATATAATGCGACCTAAAAAGCTAATGCTGCTAAGTGCTTTATTTCCAATGTATATTCCTAGTTTCTATGAGTTTCTGAGCTCATGTCAATTCCCTTTCCATATCATATAATTAAAAAAGATTTAAAATAGTGCCCGAGCGATATGATTGACTTAAAATTTTTGCGTTTGCGCAAATCAATTTAAAACCTTAGCACAAGTATCCTACGCATAACGGCCATTTTCTAAGTCACGTGATTTTTGACATAAAACAGGTAACAGATGACATTTGACAGATGGCAGATGACATTTGACAGATGACATTTGACAGATGGTAATGACCACGCTTATAAACAACGCGTTGCGCAAGATTCGTAAATTTTAAATGACGTCAAAGATTTTAAGATAACAAGCTCCACCGGTGGACGGTGGGCGTTGAACTGTCCTATTCTCCCTACTAAACCCGTCGAAATTTGACTCATTAATCTAGTTGCATATAATGCGACCTAAAAAACTAATAAAATAAGTGCCTTAACTCCAATGTATCTTCGTAATTTCTATGAGTTTCTGATCTCATATTAATTCCCTTTCTGTATCGTATAATTAAAAAGAGATTTAAAAATTCCCATAAGAATATGACGCCATCATCAAGCACATCTGTTTGTGGAAGTGGCTACAGGCCCCCGATATACCTAACGAGTGTCGCTAATATTGAATTCGCGTGAGCCAAAGGCTCATGGATGTCAAATGTAATTTAGGGCCTAATTGGGTTTATCACTTCGGATCAAAGGGTTCGCGATAATTGCAGACTTCCTGTGGATTAGCTCATTTAAATTCAAGATTTTAATCAATAGTGCCCGAGCGGTATGGCTTAAAAATGTATCAATCAATTAAAAACCTTAGCACCTACGCATAACGGCCATTTTCTAAGTCACGTGATTTTTGACATATGACAGGTGACAGATGACGTTTGACAGATGACAGATGACATTTGACAGATAGTAATGATCACGCCCTAAATAACTCGTTCCGCAAGATTCCTAAATTTTTAAATGACGTCAAAGATTTTAAGATAACAAGTTCCACCGGTGGACGGTGGGCGTTGAACTGTCCTATTCTCCCTACTAAACCCGTCGAAATTCGACTCATTTGATCTAGTTGCATATAATGCGACCTAAAAACTAATAAAATAAGTGCCTTATCTCCAATGTATCTTTGTAATTTCTATAAGTTTCTGATCTCATATCAATTCCCTTTCTGTATCGTATAATTAAAAAGAGATTTAAAATTCCCATAAGAATATGACGCCATCATCAAGCACATCTGTTTGTGGAAGTGGCTACAGGCCCGCGATATACCTAACGAGTGTCGCTAATATTGAGATCGCGTGAGCCAAAGGCTCATGGATGTCAAATGTAATTTAGGGCCTAATTGGGTTTATCACTTCGGATCAAAGGGTTCGCGATAATTGCAGACTTCCCGTGGATTAGCTCATTTAAAGTCATTATACTGAGTGTCTGGGAGGTACATCATTTAAATTTTAATATGATTTTAAAATAACGTACAATTTGAGGCTTCCTGTGAAAACTCATTATTAAAAAAGTATAGCGATTTTTCTGCGACTGTTAGATAATTTATACCGGGTAATGCATCGCCGGGCGGGACATAGAAAATCCCATGTAATTTTTAATGGGGTCAATTATTGGCTCCCCTAATTATTTTAGAGAAAAGTTCTCTGAAAGTTTATTGAAGAGCATGCAAATCTAATATAATCAAATATATTAGCATCTAACCGAGCATCTAACCGAGCAAACGGGTTAACCGAAAAATCTAAAATTGTTACCATGGACGTAGATTTGCATGCTCTTCAATAAACTTCAAAAGAATTTTTCTCCAAAATAATTAGGGAAGCTAATAATTGACCCCATTAAAAATTACATGGGATTTCCTATGTCCCACCCGGCGATGCATCATTCGGTATATTATTTATGTGATTTTAACAGCCGCCAAAAGATGCTTTGAAAATTTGTAAATACAATTATTTGTATACAGTGAGGATATTAAAAGTCCTCACCTCCTTTATCTTTTGAATAAAATAAAGGGTGTCACTTAAACTACTTTTCTGCATCAAATTAATTCCGGTCACGTGGCCAAGTGTCAAGGCAACATAAGCAACTTTTTTTAATGGAAAGGGGGTCATGTAGCATCTCGTTTTAGAGGTTTTTTTGATTTTCTATTTATCGCCGTTTTATTTTTAAAAATCGGCCCATCCGTTCTAGAGTTACAAGTGTTTGAATTTTTTAAAAGATCATTTACCTACATAATAAATGTTGTTTTTTAAAAGAAAATGAAGTAAAATGTCATAGTGTTTTACATATATATATATATATATATATATATATATATATATATATATATATATATATATATATATATATATATATATATATATATATATATATATATATATATTGTTTTATTATTTAATAATTCTTGGGATTAAAGGCCAGATAAAACAAAATTTTCTTTATAAAATACTATTTTAATTTTAACGTTTCGGCTCTCGGTATGAGGCCTTCATCAGAACTGGAAATACAAAGAGAAAAAAAGCACAATAGGGCTGTGACTAATTACAAAAATGAATATAGTTACCTTATTAGATAGAAATTTCCATGTCCAGTCAGTGTTAAAATTTAACATAAACACAACATTTTTGGACGATCACATAAAGGATTTTAGTATACATATATTACACACATAGCGACACAATTTTAAAATTTAATAATAAAGGGCAGCAGCCGTTATGACTATTATTTTTGTTTTTTTTATAAATTTAAATTATTAAAGGGAATTTATTTCTTTGTACCGTTCAGGAAAGCGACATCTATGGTATATTAAAAAATATATGTTAATCCACCGCATAAAATTTCGGAGATTTTTTTAGGTTGTTCTCATGCTAGAGTATCAATTTGATGTTATTATTAAAAGGTGGCAGTATTTGTAGGTTTAAGTAGTTTTGTTGATTTAAATTGTTCTTAAAAATGTTTTTATTATTATTTTTTTATAAATAAATAGTTATGTAATATGTTAGAAATCAACTGAGCAGATTGTAGTATAATTTGCTTAAATTTTTTGTGTCCGTTTTTGCGTTTACCGTGTTTTTACGCTTTTGAATACATATCATTTCCTGAAATTCTCTTTTTTTGGATTACTTTCAGTTTTTAGAATTTTTGTGTTATTGAAATCAAATGAATGGTTTTGTTCTTGTGTGTGATTTGTAAGAGCTGTTTTGTTTTTTTTGTCGTATTTGTGAGCATTGAGTCTATTTTTCAAATACTGGCTAGTTTGTCCAATGTACACATTTTGGCAGTTTTTACACGGGATCTCATATGTTATATTACTTTTCTTATTTTTGTCTATTTTGTCTTTTAGATAACTGAGCCGAAACGTTAAAATTAAAATAGTATTTTATAAAGAAAATTTTGTTTTGTCTGGCCTTTAATCCCAAGAATATTAAATAATAAAACTATATATATATATATATATATATATATATATATATATATATATATATATATATATATTGGATAGATTGGAGTCTTCTAGTAAAAAAAAATTAAAAAGATAAAATCGATTTTGTATTTTTCTGAAAATAAGTAAAGTATGAGAAGTGATTTTAGAATGATCATTGAACTTTAGATAAAAATAAAAATTTTATTTTAAAATATAATTTGACCAAAATTTGTTTTAAAAATATTGTATTCCGACTTAAAAGGATGTGGAGAATCCGCAAAATAAAAAATATACAGGGTGTCCCATTTACAAATCAAAAGTCCAAGTAATTTCCGATGAAACCGGAAGTCGTTCAAGTCTATCATATACACCTAAAAATGAATTTTTGTTAGTCTAACACCCCTGCCAAGATTTGTAACAGTATCGATAAAGAAATGAAAATTTTAGGCCGTTAAAATATACATTTCTCTTTTTTCGAATATTAAAACAACAAAATAATTATTCAATATACATCGAAGATTTTTTTACCTAAAATGAAAGCTACGTAATATTTTCTATCAGTACATTTTATCTTGAAAATATAAATGCAATTTGTTTTTACAACAACTGCAGTAAACGCTCAATAACTATGCGTAAAATATTTTTGTTACATATCTTCGTGTTTATTATTTTTCATCCCGGTATTTTTTGCGATATTTAAAACAAAGCGCTCGTGTTTCTGTTTCGGTTCAACGCTGCTTTTATTAAAAACAGGGCAGAGTATTCGGAAAATTTTAACAATAACAAAGAGGTCAAAATACAAAACAGAACCGGATGAAAATAATTGTTTTAAAATTTTATTAACTTTTAATATGTGTTATTTATGTTTAAAAAATAATTTAAAAGTAAAAAGAAATTTAAAACAAACTTTTATTAAAATGCACTAAAAGACTAAACTAAACTTTTACATTGAAACTTTCACTATCACAATACAACCTCATTACACAATTTATATGATAAAAAAGCTTTTTTTTTCCCAGGGAGCCGTCTGCATGTCCGGTGGCACTGCAGCCTGAAGGCTTATTGTACCAAACTCCCGTTTTATTGTACCCATTCCAGTACCGTAGTTGTACCTCCTTGAAGAAGGCGGTATAGGTCTGCTGGGTGCGTACCATATGTTTCCGGGGGCACTCTAATATCCCCGAAGATTGCCTGTCTTTTGTGATCCAGTGCCTCACACTCTGACAGTATGTGGGATACTGTTTCGGTCTCTGCTCCACATAATCTGCAGTCCAGATCTCCGTTGTATAATCCCATTTTATTTAGGTGTTCTTTCACTGGAGCATGTCCGGTGAGGAAACCTGTGATCGTTCTTAGCTGATTCCTACCCATTTTGAGTAGTTCTTTAGCTCTTTTTGTGCATGGTCCACTGATGTATATTTTCCCATGCATGTGTTGAGGAAGCCTTTCCCAGTGCAGTCTTTGCTGGTCCTTTACCCAGTTTTATACCGCACTCTGGAAGGTACTCTTTGGCACTCCAAGGACTGGTTCTGGCCCGACGTATGTCGTGGCTGATCCCCTTCTAGCCAGTTCGTCTGCGTTTTCATTACCTCGAATTCAGCAATGCCCTGGCACCCACATCAACCTCGTGTTGTTGCGTTCCGCCAGTTCCTTGAGTTCCTCGAGGCATTCTAGTACCAGCCAAGAAGATACCTTGGGATAAATTAGTGCACCAAGGGCTGCTTGACTATCCGTAAGAATGTTGATTGTACAATTTGTGCGGGGCCTTTGGTTGTTAATCCTGGCACATTGTAAGATCGCAAAAATTTCTGCTTGAAATACAGAGGCGTGGTTTCCCAGTGGAAAGGTCAAACGAGTGTTTCCCATCTCACTGCAGACACCTGCTCCTGACCGTTCTTCGGTTTTGGACCCGTCCGTATACCAGGTTTGACCTCGAAGAGAGAGTCTGAAATTTTCGTTTGCCCAGTTCTCCTTTGGGTGTATTGTCACCTGAAAGGGTCTTCTGGTTACGATTTGTGGGGTCATATAGTCTGTCCTCATATCCATTATGGGACTCCTTATGATATTTTTATTTCCATGTGTCCTGATCTAACTTTTGTGTTGCTCAGGTTATTTTTCAGTCTGTATACCCCCATTCTCGCCTCCCCTTGTACCACTATATGCAGTGGCGGGAGGTCAAGTAGGGTCTCCAAGACCGCTGTTGGTGTACTTTTAATGCATCCCGCTATGCCAAGGCAGGCTAGTCTTTGCACCTTGCCCAGCCGAAGCATAGCCGTGTGCTGTCTGATCTTGGTCCACCAAACAATGGATGCATATGTTATGGCTGGTTTCACCACAGTATTGTACAACCAGTGAACCATTTGTGGTCTTAGTCCCCACGTTTTGCCATATGTTCTGCGAGCCAGAATTAATGCTATTTCCGCTCTTTTGATTACATTGTCCAAATGGTGGTTCCAGGTGAGTTTTGAGTCCAATATAACCCCCAAATACTTAACCTCCCCATCATTGGTATTTCAGTGCCTTGAAGATTAAGAGGACCCAACCCCTCTAGTTTTCTTCTTTTTGTGAAAGGCACTATTCTGGATTTGGTTGGACTGATTTTTAAACCAACCTCTTCCGTCCAAGTAGCCAAAAGCTTGTCAAGTATTATTTATTTAGGTATTCGTCTTTACTTAGTTTAAAAAATTTAAAAAAGAAAATCCATCTAAAGTTATTTAATTTATTTATTTATCTACACAGGTAAAATCCTAGTCTGCCATCTTAAATGTTCCGGTATGATGAATTTAAAATAACGTCACATTATTTTACGAGTTACTCTCAGCAAACCCTTTATTTTGATACACCTATTGTAGGAGGGCTTAATAAATATCTAGTTCGCCATCTTGGGTGCTCCGTCATGTTGGATTTAGAATGACGTCACATTATTTTTCGAGTAAGTCTCAGCAACTCCTTTCATTTGATACCTATATTGTAGAAGTGCATTAAAACTAACTGGTCCGCCATTTTTGGAATCCCGCCATATTAAATTTAGAGTGACTCTCAGTAAGCCCTTTAATTTGATACCCATATTGGAGAAGTGATGACGTAATTTTATTTTTCGAGTTACTTTCAGCAAGCCCTTTTATTTGATACCCATATTGTAAAAGTGCATTAAAAATAACTAGTCCGCCATCTTTAAAAGCCCCCATTTTGAATTTGACGTCATTTTATTTTTGTAGTTACTCTCAGCAAGCCTTTTCATTTAATACGCATATTGTGGGTTGCATTAAAAATAACCAGTCCGCCATCTTGGGTGTTCCACAATGTTGGATTTATAACGGCGAAACATAGCTCACCATGATAAGATACAATGATTTATTTTAGTATTTAACATTTACATGTTTTATACACATCATACTTAGTTAATTTTAAATTATTATCACAGACCTTTTAGTCTATAAAAGCAACATACTAAACATACATCTTTCTACAAAAACATACACATTGCCATATCACAGTAATTCCTTTTTTCAAACAACAGTCTAAAATCAAAAGAGTATATTCTACAATTTCGTTTACTTTTAAATTTAACTTATTTATTTATTTTTACTGTGAACTTAATTATTTTCATATCACAGTACTATTCAGTTATTGATTTATTGAGGAGGCAACAAGGAATGGCTTGCAAAGTTAAATTTTAAATATTCATTTATATTGTAAAAAGCATTTTCTTTTAAAATGATTTTCATCTCTTTTAGAAATCGATTCTGTGGTAATGCTCTAATAACTTGAGGGAGTGCATTGAAAAGTTTTATGCCATAATAATTTACACCATTTCGGCTTGATTGCAACCTGAGCTGAGATGTTTTGGTCGCAGGTTTTCCTGGTTTCTTGTGTTGTAAGAATGGTTATTTGCATTTGTAGTATAGCCGTTGAGGTTTGCCTTGACATACTTTAGGCACTGCAAAAAGTACATACAAGGAACTGTTAGTATACCCAACTCCCTAAATGTATCCCTTACATCATCTCTAAAGCACAAGCCCAACATTATACGAATCACCCTTCTCTGAAGACCAAAAATGCGCTCTGTGTGGGAAGAATGTCCCCGGCATAAGGCCATAATTTACATTTGAATCAAATAAAGAATAATAGCTTGTTTTTAAGATGTCACCTGACACCTGTGCTAACAGAGAGCGCATGACATATATGTTTTTGTAAGCTTGGTAGCCAGAAAATCTATGTGACCCTCCCAGGACAATTTTGTATTGCCATCCAAACTAAATGTGGATATAATACCTTTAAATTGAGTTGCAAGATTCCATCCGAACATACATTCTTTTTTACATACATACATTGCAAGTTATGAAATAAAAGCTTGTAAATAAGCATAAAACACATTAGTGAACGTATAAAACAGATCAAACTTTCATACAAATATTTAAAGAGCAAATTTTTTTCGAGTTAAAATAGGACTTTTTTACTTTAATACACCCCTTCGAGCTACAGCTACCGTAGGTTAAGTAAAATAATGATTATTTTACACTGTGGCTACAGTTGTGCATCAAATCTCACAGAAATTGGCATTACCCTATTATTTTAATCATTGTATTGATTTTGTGTCTTTAAAGAAGTAAAAAGTTAATTTTCGGGCAGAAAGTAAATATTACTAAAATACAAGAAGCCACAGTCTGCTACTTATGTTTTTTGTTTGAGTTTTCTGTGATCAACTTCTAGGTACATCTGAATGAATGTGACTTAAAGGGTTTAGCACACATCACATTTTGAAAATCACAATTGTTTTCTCTATCTTAATCCCTAATTCAAAATCATTCTTACCTTTTTTAAGATAAACAATTCATAAATTGCCTTAAATAACAGGAATATACACAAAACATTTTTTTTTCTCAACTTACAATCGCCGGGTCTCGAGGAAGGTGTCTCTTAGGACATACCCTTAAAGGAAAAAAACATTCTTTTGACCCCAAAAATATACCTATCAAATATTTGCACTAAATTTTTACACACCCTGTATTAATAAGTGGTGCCCAACTGTGCCATCGACTAAAGACGACAGGTCTAAACAGCTACAATATTATAGCATTAATATATGAGACAAACCATAGGAAATATGGAATTTTTATAAAAGCCAGCACATATCTCTTATAAACCTTTTAATGGAATTCTTCTCCTTGATATATGAGATTTTTCTGTGATTTTTCCTTAATATTTCGAATATTTCCCGAAGTTAGCGGAGAAAAATATATGAAACGAAGTTATAAAAAATATGGGGTAATAACAAAGTACCTTATTGTGTGCATGTAAATAAACTAGGGTACTTTTTAAGCTTTAGTTAAATCAAAAGCAGGACAAGAACTAATACAGGGTGTTTCAGAAATAGGGGATCAAACTTCAAGGTGTGACTCCTTATATTATTTTATAAAAAAATATCCTATACACATGTGTCTGGAGTTCCTTCCTTACTGAAATACAGGGCATTAAAATGTATTTAAAAACTCAGTTTTTTCTAAAATATTTTTAATATGCTTAAGCCGATTCGGATAAAATATCGTACATTTATTAAAGGTAATAAGGCGCTTATTAAGTCCTAACCAGATTGTTATTATTGGATCCAGTAGCGTCTCAGTAGGCACCGCCACTTATATTATCGAGGAAAGAAAGTACGCCACTGACGTTTTTGACGTTTTTATATTTCTTTATAATTGAGCAATTATTAATACAACTTTTTAATCTCTTGTATTTTTTTGTATCTATACCTTAGATATAGACAACATGATATAAAAAGCAAAAATTAAAATAAAACAATTATTTGCCTTAAAATATATTGGCAGTCATGTATTTTATCAGAAATTGTCAATAACCCTATTTACAAAGATCGAAATTCTTTATTTGTTAATTTTAAATTTTATTTTATGCTGTTTAGGGCTACTTTTGGAATGACTTAGAGTGGCTTTATTTTTTTCTCAAAAACTAAGCTAGATAAAAAAAAGAGATTATAAAATTGTATTAATAATTGTTTAATTACAAAAATAAAAATCAAAAGTCAAATAAGTCAGTGGCGTACTTGTAATCCTCTAACACTCCAACCTGCTCAGGTTTATTGTGTATCCTCCATCCCTATGTTAGAGCACACTATCCAAGCCGGTCTTTTTAATCAGACTCCACAAGCTTGAAACTGGCTTCTTGGTAAATCTTCCCGCTTTAGGTTTTTCCTCACCCAGCCTTGCAAACCGTAGACGACAACGGGCTTCATAGTAGCACCATATGTGTTCGGCGGTTTATTCTTCTTCCTGGCAGAACCTGCATAGGTTTTCTTCTGCCAGGCCTATTATTTCCAGGTGTTTTTTAGTCTCAATGACCTGTTAGTTGACCCACTATATTTCTTAATGCCTTCCGATTGTAATTCAGAAAGTCTTCGTAAATTCCGGCGAGTATGCCGTTATGAATTTTTCGCCTGACGCTGTTCTGGTGTTCTTAACCACCAGTGTTGGGATTCCCTCATGATCCATGATCTAATAGATGACCTAACTTGGCATCACGGAATACCACAGTAAGGCTCGGGGCCTACCATTGCCCTGCCAGAACCCACCTTTTCCAGGGCGGTTAAGCAGTCCTGCATCAGCTTAAAGCAGATCTTGCATGAACTGAACAAATTTTCCAAATTACTTAAAAAGTATAGGAGATCTTCTTTATAGAGCTTCTAATTTGCGATAAAAATTTTGAAAACAAAATTGTTAATAATTGTTTTTCAGTGAGTTACAAAATTCAAAACAATAAAGTTATTCTTACTAATTTTTCAATTTTTTTAATGTTAAGATTTATTAAAAAGAGTTATGCTGTATAATTAACAAATAATGAGATATGATTTTTTTTATATGATACTTTGAAAAACATGTAAAACTTAAAATTACTCAAAGAATCGTTTGTTAAATTTATTGTACATACTTAATTAAGACCCTGTATATAAAGATACGCAAAATTAACGTGTATTTGTACAAGATACTTACCTAACTGATGGTGCTACAGGATTTCCATCCTCAAAAACTACTCTTGCAGCCAAAAATTTTGGGAGTTCACCTCCATCGGCGTGTTCCAGGAGAGCACACATAGGCTCATCTTGACTACAGAGTCCCACAACTCTTGCTAGATTTGGGTCTCTCAGCCCTGCTAACCAGGACGTTTCTCTTAGAAATTCATGTCTGAAATAAAAAGGATAAAGTCATTTTTAGAGTACTAATCCTCAAATGCCCGGTTTCAAATCATGTGGATCGAAAATTATAATATTCAAAAGTTTCAGAATACCCCATATCGATAGCTTAATTCGCATATCGGCTTACTCCATATCCACAAAATTTTACAGCAGAGACAAAAATATTTTATAAATCATATTAAAATAATTTAATATAGAGTTTGTTATCATTTTCAACCTGGTTATTAGTGAAAATATAACGGTTAATAGCCTAAATATACAGCAGGTACATTCGTATAAGTACCTAGGTCATGAAGTTCGTCTGGGGAGAGATAACCAAACGTGCGAAATAACCAGAAGAATTGGTTTAGCCTGGGCAGCCTTTGGAAGGCTGGGTCACATTTTAAAAGCTAATATCCCGATTTGTCTTAAAAGAAAAGTTTTCGACCGGTGTGTCTTGCCTGTGTTAACATATGGAGCCGAAACACTAACTCTAACCAAAAGCACAGTAAATAAAATTCGAATCGCTCAAAGAGCTATGGAGCGAGCTATGCTGGGCTTAACTTTAAGAGACAGGGTTCAAAATGTGGAAATAAGAAGAAGAACCAGAGTAACAGATGCCATCGACAGAATTACTAACCTAAAGTGGAATTGGGCGGGTCACATAGCGAGAACAAACGATAATAGGTGGACAAAAAGAGTATTGGAGTGGAGACCAAGAAATGATGTCTTTCGCAATAGAGGAAGACCACCCACACGATGGTCAGATGATTTAAAACGCATTCAGGGGAATTGGATGAACGTTGCACAGAACAGAGAAAAGTGGAAGTCCTTACGAGAGGCTTACGTCCAGCAGTGGACAAATGTGTAGCTGTTTGATGATGATGATGATGATGAACTACCTTTTATTTTAAACGAAAATGGAGATAGCCGATTTGCGAATTAGGATATCGATATATCTTTATATATTTCAAATTAATAAAGATTAGGACCAAAAATAATTGGAATGGTACTTGGTAACTTCTCAAATGGATGTTACTTGATTTAATACTGCAATACTCAAAAATTGTTTTTATTTTTTTTGCACTTGACTTGTTCCTGCAATAAAATAAAATAATGTCATAAATTTTTATTTTTTTAAACAATTTTTGAGAACTGATGGATTTTAAATGTCTTATTACACGAAGATGAAACCATTTTGCAGCCTTAGATGATTATGACTAATACATTTACTATGTAATCTCACTGATTACATGGCGGTCAGTAAAATGTCTGTTTTACTAACTTTAAGGATCGTTTCACTATACTTGTTATAACAAGATGTGGCGAATGAAGTAAACATACAGGGTAACCAAAAGACGACATTAAAATTTACTGTATGTTATTAACGTAAGTTTACATAACACAAATAGAAATAGCTATAAATCTCATTATTGCCAAACATGTCAGCTGACTGGTTTCTGAAATAAACCATTCTATTATCTTTGTAATTAAATGCATCTTTTAAACTTAAATAGGTTTTAAAAATATCCCAAAGTTTACTTCTAGGATTATAACAAATATAATTAGACATAACTTAATGGCACTCTAGTTATTCCAGACATTTCGTAGACGCTATCTACTAATCTTAATTATTTTTCACAGTTTAAAAATTCCAGCAACCTGACACCCTAAAACTAACAGACTAAAGTCCGTTCACCCTCAAGTGATGACTTTACAGCCCCTGGTTCAACCCTTAAAATAGCTTGGTGCACTTTTGCCGGATTTTAGCCACTCTGCTGTTTACTATTCCGGCCGGAGCTTAAACCCTATTGACTCAGATTATAACTTGGAGAAATATCGAATTAAAGCGGTTGGATTTGTTACCCTCGTTTTTAACTACCTGATTTTAAGGGTTTAGAGTTATTTTACAGAGCATTCGTTTTAAATTTTAGACGTATTTCCATTTTTTTGCATAGCAATTTATAGGAATAAATGCATTTACTAATTTATCATTGCTTTATTTTGCTCATAGATGTTAATATTTCTTCTAAAATAAAACTTTCAAACATCGATTGTAAAATTATTTTTTTCCACAATCATTATAAAAATACTATTTTTTTAATCGTTAACATGAAGTTAAAGTATTTCATTCTAGGACGCTACATAAAGTGTTAAAAAAGTTACTTTTTTAACACTTTGAAGTTTTTTTTCACACTTTGAATTACTGTTATGTTTCAATGCCGACTACAATAAACTTAAATATCAATTTATGCAATGTAACAGATAAATGTAACCGCGACATCAACTGAACCAAACGGTCAAGTTACCTTTGGTTTCATCATTATTTCTTTTAGTTCATTTATCACTAGTTTCAAAATTTGACAGTTTGCAAATAAATTAATTCTAGCTTCTGTTCTAAAGAATTGTCCAGTATAATTTCTCCACTCACGGTTCCCAATAAAGAAACTTGTAGTGCCGCATGTATGCATCCCTACACGGTGCTACAGGACGGCCACCCACTTTCCACTTTGTTCGTTTTTTTATCCGTAGAGAATATGGAACCTACTGCCCGCGAAGGTCTTTTCTTTCCCCCAAATCTACAAGAATTTAAGTCCCGTGACAACAAACTCCCTTTTACCTCGCTTAAGACAGCCACGACACATTAGTACTTAGACTTTTAGCCTTCGTGGATTGTCCAGAGATAAAAAAATAAAAGGAAGGTAAAAACATGATCAGTTTTTGTGCTAATAAAAATATAAGAATTTTGGAAAATTAATAGTAATATTGAATTTGAATGACTAAGAAATTGAAAAGGAAATTATACTGTTTTAGTAATATTTCTACCAAAAAAAAGTACATACAATTTTAAAATTAAATAATCAGTGCATAGTTATGAAGGGGATATTTGTCTTTAAAAAAATAAGAAGGCTATGATTTTTGTTGCATTATAATGGCTGTGCTGCAAAAATAAAAATAATAAGTTTAGATAAATAAAATTGTATTTTGGGAAATTTTAATACTGTCGTAAAAAAATTATAGCATGTAACACACGCATAAAGTGTTTTTTTACTCATGGGATTGCCGCACTCGCCTAACGGCTCGTGCTGTGAAACTTCCATCGTAAAAAAGTATCACTTTATGCACTTGTAACATAAATTACTATTTTTAAATCTGTATTATTTTTTGGCACATAAAATTATGTGCACAACTAAAAATGAAAAGCGTATAATATTATTTTTATTTTTTACCCTCTTACTGCATCTAATTAATATTTTTAATCTAAAAACATGTGAATCATTTTCTTTTCAGTTATGCACATATATTTTGTTTTAAAAAGTGTGTATCATTCCTTTGTGAAGTATGTATTTCTTTGGAATCTTTGACATAAGAAAGAGCCGGTAATTAGTTTTTTTAATAGGCGCATTCAGGGAGCTGCAGCGGTACAACTTTTAATACAGCAGTAAAGCATGTTTTTATCCCTGTATTCTTTGTATAACTAACTTTGTTCTGCTACTGGCATTGTGAAAATTGCCTAATCTGATAATACACTTCTGGAAAAAATTAAAGGATACAAAAACAATCAAATTATTTGAGGTGTTTCAAATGGCCGAATTTCGCTTAAAAATAATTACTCTATGAACTTGGAATATATTTTTCCAGCTTAACCACTATATAGATCGAATTTGACGTTTACTCAGCTTTAATTTGCTTTCTTAAAAAGTTCGATATGACCACTTTTCGCTAAGATATTAATCTTTAAATGAAAAAAGATTTTGTCTTTAACTATCAATATCTCAGCAACCGCTGATCGCACAAGTAAATTAAGGAAAGTTTTAAAATCTTAAATAAAACCCCCACAAAAATCGGTTATGGTTTTAAAAAAATCTTTGCATTAATTTGAAAAATCAATAAAGGGCTTTTTGTGATTTTTGAAATAATCGATGGCAAAATTGAAAATATTAAGAAAACTAGTGTGCCTTTTACAATTTAATATGCCTACAAAAAGTCCACAAAGTTAGGATTTAATCCATCGAGCCGTTTTTTGTTTTATTTGATATAATTTCTGAAAAAGAATTTAAGGCTCATAATTTTGACTTTAAATGATCATAATCTTTAACAAAATGCAAAAAAAAGGTTTAAAGTTTTTTAAGCATTTTTATTAATAAAAGTATTTAAATTTATAGAAAAAAAAATATTTTTTTCATTTTTTTTTTTTAATTAAAGGGAAAAAATAGGTTTACCTTTTAGAATCTCCACATCCTCTCCATAAACTTTTAACAATAACCAATTGTTTTTGTGAAATGATGAACCACCATTAAAGTCCGGAAGTCCCTCTGCTTCACACAGGTGTACCTGAAAAAAATTGATAGTTCGTATAGCTGGTTCACGTATTATTTTAAAAAAATGCACGTTATAGTGTATGATATATATGAAGCTTTTAAAAACTATCAAAAAGTTAGAAACAACGTTTTTGTGTTAAACTACAGAGGTTGTAGACATATATTCACATAAGAAATAAAAAGACAAAATTAGCTTTGCCTATAATTTTTTCATTAATATTTTTTTACCTAGATATTTAATACTAAACATCCCGTAAAAGTAAACATAAGTACCGCCACTGTATGTAAAACTGTAAAAGACACAAGCAAATGAAAATATCCACAAAGAAAATAGGGTTTGTTTCTTTGTTTAACGTTTCGAGATCTGTTATTGGACCTCGTATCGAGACGGAGCCCTCGGGGCCCAATAATTCCACAAAACTCTACCTTTTGCCGTTTTGTCCTCAATATTGACTTATTTGAAAATTTAGAAACGAAATGAGCGACTATTTGTCAAAGAAATTAGGTTTTGAAAAGGTATTTTTCGTTTGTTGACTTTGTATGACTTAGAAAATGATTTTAATAAAAGAAAATATGTAAGTGGGTCGGTATATTATTTAAATTTTGTATGATTTACATGTACAAAGTTTACTAATAAGAATAACAGTACTTTATTTTGTAATGAAACAAAAATTAAATAAGAAAAAAATAACATAATGATATTTTTCAGTACTTGAATTAAGGATTTGTTCCAAATTATAGCAAAAATTTTTTTCTCCGATCGTACGGAAATCTACATATTGTCATAACTCAAAAATTCAAAATTCTTAAACAGTTCGACGATAGTACCCTTCACTCCAGTTTTCAGGTTCCTAAACCCATCACTAAACCTGACTTGGAAAACAAACGCAGAGCGATGCAGATATCTCTTTCGCAGGATCTTAATTTAATATTGGATTGGGGCGCCAAAAATCTCGTCCATTTTAATGCATCCAAAACACAATCATGTTCCTTGTCGCGAAAAGAGTCATCAAATACTCATCCTCTACTTATGAGCAGTCAAGTTTTACAGAGCAAAGACACCTTCAATCTTGTGGGCGTCATATTTGAAAGTAACCTTAACTGGCATAAACACATTGTATCTATAGCCACGGCAGCTTCAAAAAGCTTGGATTTCTCTTTCGAGCCAAAAAGTATTTTTCCGCTTTTAATTTATACACTTTATATGTGTCCCAAATCCGACCTCCCTTGGAATATTGTTCCCATATCTGGGGCATGGCGTCCCCCACAACCCTAAGCATTCTTGATTCTATTCAAAGAAGAGCTATTCGTCTCATTAATGATCCTTCACTTACAGAAAGGCTTCCCTCTCTTGCCCATCGTCGGGCTGTGAGGAATTTATCGCTTTTTTATAGTTACTTCCATGGCTTCTGCTCTAAAGAATTTTCCAGTATAGTTCCTCCACTAACGGTTCCCAACAGAGAAACTCGTGGTTCCGCGCGTATGCATCCCTATACGGTCCAACTGGACAGGCCCCGAACTTCTCACTTTATTCGTTCTTTTATCCCTAGAGTTTCTAGATTGTGGAACCTGTTGCCCGCGGAGGTCTTTCCTTTCCCCCAAATCTTCAAGTATTTAAGTCCCGTGTCAACAAACTCCTTCTTACCTCGCTTAAGAGACCCACGGACGTTAGTATTTAGGCTTTAAGCCTTCGTGGTTTGTCCAAAGATAAAAAAAAGTTTTCCCACAATCCCATAAACACATGACAGTATCTGTCATATCATCACTAAAGTAAATAAAATATGCCATTTTATACTAACAACATCTGAAAACAAAATAATAGGTTATTTATAGTTCGTAAGGTTTTGTAATTTTCCTATTAATATTGTAAAACGTTTTCTGGAAGAACAACTGTTTTTAGTTGTGTAATTTTTCCATGTCACGTGCAATATTTCCAATAGGTTTTCTAACCTCCAAAATAAATTATTATAGAAAGCCCACTTTTTTCTATGCTTTTAATATGCAGTAACGACGTCAAGTCAATCAACGTACTCAACAATACATGACAATGTGACATAATAGTAACCGTATTATACCGAGATTAAATAATTATTATGTTGATATTTATTAATTGTGGACACGGTTTAAAATATAAAGGCAGTTAAGCTGATTCAATCAAATATTTAGTTTATAATTATGTAATAAGTGACAAAACTTAAGGATCCGAGGGGTGAAAAGGAATGCTGGGCGATATAAAATTGTTAAAACTCAGGTTTTGCTATAAAATGGAAATATACTATTAATTTAGGGCTCACTTTATTCTTTGGCTTATAAGGGCTATAGCATGGTCCACTATGCGAAATTTAATTTTAAAATTAAAATCATCAATTTAGGGTTTAAAACAAAAAAAAACTACCATTTAAGGTAATATGCATTTTTAAAAAGCTCCGATTCTTGGTAATTTAATAAATAAAAAAATATTCAGGACTGTTACATAAGAAAAATCATATGTTGGGTTTATATCTCAAAAAATACAAAATTTAAAAAAGTTTAAAAATGAAAAAACAAAAAAAACAAAAATAATTTAGCCCTGTTTGTCAAAATCTAAAAGAGCCATGAAAAATCTTTTACGTAGCATCTTTCGTTTTATTAAAAAGTAGCAACAGTTCGCGAAAACAGCAAGTCTTTATCTCTAATAATATCCAAAATACCCTGCAACTGCAACGAAATCCGGACACCCAGTACAATAACTCTTTTTCTCTGACCAGTGCTGGACTGAGCTTGAGGCCGTGAAGCGACCGCTTCAGCGCTGGAAAAAGGAGGACGCACGCAAAAATATGGTGCAAGAAAGTTAAAGTACTGCTATGGGATCATATAGAAGAGCGCAAAGACTCTCTCTCTCTCTCTATTTTTTTCTTGGTTTTGGTCCCTTCAGGTCCAATCCACCACTCTCCCCTTCGGGACTATGCTTTCCAGGGCTTCGTCGGCAGAAAATCTGGATAATCGAGCTCGTAGCTCCCAGAAACTCCAAAAGAAAACAAAATAATTCTACAATCGATGCAATGCATAAATTGTCGGCGGTCAAACCAAGATCTGCTACTGGTGTTACGTATAACCTTCACTTTCACTTCTGACAGTTCCCATGGCACGCCCATCTATTTCCCGCCATTTGAGAAATACCTCGTGTTCACCACCAAACAGGATACCATCAGCTTATAGGAATCTTCGCTCACAGCGCTTAGATCCAGAAGAAAGATGCCGTCAATTTAGCGTGAATCTTTCCTTGATCCCCGAAGGTAAAAACGTCCGTAGGGCACCTCTAACCGCCACTCCGGGAAGAACTTTGTAGTCCTCTATGCACGTCCGCACTGTCCGGAGGTCAAACAAAGAGTCCCGAGCGCAAAGACAATGACCTTTTTTTTTAAACGTGAAAAGCGCAAAAAGAAAGAAGGAAATACAAAATAAGTAGAAAAGGGCGCCTTTTTAAAAGTGGAAACCTTTTTTTTTGCTCTTTAACTTTTTTCGGCCAAAAACTGGAAAAAAGATTTCTCATTTTATGTTTCCAAATGTAAAGGGGGCGCAAAATGTATAGTTCGCTTCACTTCAAAACAAGCTTCGTCCGGCAGTGTCTTTGCCATATTAAATTAATCTATAGTACTATTAAAAAACAAAATTAGAACCATAACAACCATTTATTACTATTATTTATTTTTTTAAAGCAAAATTACCTTTCTTAAGTTATTTAAAAACAACCAACCCTCTTACAAGAGAGGCGGTTCCTCTAATCTCGTCGATAAACTCTTCCACCATGTTTATGATTGCATTACAAATACAAATTTATTCGGATCCGTTCGCCGCGAATTGCATAAGAAATATTGTTGTGCATTTCCGGAATTTTAACTAGAACGAGCTCTTTATTCCCGCATTTATTGATTGAACTTGTTTTGTAGGGAATATTTATATTAAGAGGGCGATTTTAAAGGAATAACTTAGTTAGAAAATTGCTTTCAAAGCAGTGAAACAAGCGACTTTTTTTAAATATTTTGAAGCTTTCATCGTTATTTTAATTAAAATGTAGTAGATAGTAATCACTGATTCTATTCTATTCTATTTTTTTCTTGGTTTTGGTCCCTTCAGGTCCAATCCACCACTCTCCCCCTTGCGGACTATGCTTTCCAGGGCTTCGTCGGCGGAAAATCTGGATAATCGAGCTCGTAGCTCCCAGAAATTCCAAAAGAAAACAAAAATAATTCTATAATCGATGCAATGCATAAATTGTCGGCTGTCAAACCAAGATCTGCTACTGGTGTTACATATAATCTTCACTTTTACTACTGACAGTTCCCATGGCAAGCCCATCTATTTCCCTCCATTTGAGAAATGCCTCGTGTTTACCACCAAACAGGATACCATCAGCTAATAGAAATCTTCGCTCACAGCGCTTAGATCCAGAAGAAAGGTGCCGCCAATTTAGCGTGAATCTTTCCTTGATCCCCGAAGGTAAAAACGGCACCTCTAATCGCCACTCCGGGAAGAACTTTGTAGTCCTCTACGCACGTCCGCACTGTCCGGAGGTCAACCGAGAGTCTCATTAATCACTGATCTCGATGGATTGCCAATGTTATAACCTGCGCGAAACAAAAGTTACATCCGAGAAGAAACATAACGAGAAGCGATAGCTAGGCCTCCCGCCAAAATCGTTTATCTATCAGAGCATGCGCGAAGCTCGTTGTGTTTCCGTCAAACATATCAGCTGTTTTCCCTTTCCACTTTAGTTAGCGAGCTGGTGTTCTGTGGATGTGTTGATCGAGTTAAAATCCGTTGTTGTGTAGTGTGCTCATTTTGGAAATTAGTTTGAGAACGTAGTTGTAAAGAAATCTTGAGATTTGTATACCTATCCTAAATATAATATATTTTCTAGACTGTTATTATGTCAGGATATCATTGTGCTTGCCGCAGTTGCCCAGAAAAATCTTTTGAAAACGTAAATATTGTGTTTTTTTAAAGCAGTCCGAGAAGTAAAAGACTCCTAGTGCCAGTACTGTAATAAGTTATTTCTTGAACTCAAATGCATCCCAGAAATATCTTATAAAAGTACAGTATTAAATAATCAATAATCGTGTGAACCCAATCAAATCCTATTAAAAAAAAACCCAACGCAAAACAAATAACATATTCCTTAATTTTTATTTGTCTGGACTTATACGCTTTTGGTGGCTTACCATTCCAAAATCTCCTTCGCCTAATTTTTCCAGAAGTCTTAAACGATGTCTGGGAAAATCCAGTAAGTGAGCCACCCCTCCAAAGGGGGACCTTCAGGTAGTTTTATAGGTGTAAATCGACCTGGAGTAAAATGTTGTTCTCTTCTTTCACCCTATAACAATAAAAAAAATGCAATATAATATTAGCTGTTTACTTGTTTATTTGTTTTACGGTTACTTTATATAATATTATATAATAACCAGCTTTAAAGAGTGTTAAATACTTTTATTTCATACTGTCCAGTAAATCCTCTTCACCCTGTATTAATTTGGGGCCGGTAAATTGCACATTACCGTACCTGGTACCGTAATGTGTTGCCTAGCAACGCTGTCATGTATCATTATAAATTTCCACGTGATCATTGTTGTTATGCCTTGAATAATTTCATTTTTGGATGCCAAAATGAAATTAAATCTTTAAATACTCATATATGTATTAAGCGATTTTCAACTGATATTAGGATATATAGGAATTTCTACTTAGCACTTAAAATCTATTTTTTAACCAATTCTGGTAAATAAAAATGATTAGATAACTACAAAACAGACTTCTTATTACATTTTTAAAGTATTTTGTTTAACTAAAGTTGGTAATTTCTATTTTATTTAAACCTATATCTAGCGTTACCTATTTAATACCATGTAGGAACTTCTACTTCTTGTAAAATATATTTTTCTACCAACTTTAGTAAATGAAAATTATCATATTACTATAAAACAGACTTATTGTTACATTTTCAAAAATAATCTGTTGTACTAAATTTGGTAGTAATTTCTATTTAATTTGGACCTATCTAGCCGTTACCTATTTAATACCGTTTAGAAGCTACAACTACTATAATATTTTTTTATCAATTTGACAGTGATAAGCAAAGAATATTCAAAGTTACCTATGATGTGGAGAAGTAAGGCCGTTACCCAGGTAATTTAAGTGAAATAATTTGAAACTAACAACATGTTCTCTTCAAATTTTATAAATAATATTTATTAATTAATTTTCATAAAGACGGTATGAAATAATAGCTATTTATGTATCAAGGGCGTTACTAGGACTATAATGCCCTGAAGGTCGAAATATATACGACCTGATGAGCATTATAGTCCAGTAAAGCCCAAGTGGTGTATACAATGCTTTATGTTTTACCCAAAAAGAGTTTTTCAATGACTAATTACATTATTTATTCGCAATATAAAAATAAGTTGCACCTGTACCTGTATACGTCAGTAGATAATGACTGGTGTTAAGTTTGACTTTGATGTTTCTATCAGTTAGTCAGTTGGCATTTTTATTTAACGATTTGCTCAAAATGGAAGAAATTCCACAAAATATAAGAGAAAAGGCCATAAAGCGACCGAAAATCTTTTGCCAGTTAAATCAAGGCAACAGTATGATCGGGAGTATGGCATATTTGGTATTTGGAAAGATGCGAACGCAATTCTTCAAATAACCGAAACCGTTTTAATGGCATATTTTCAGGAACTGGTAAGTTATTGATTTTATTTTAATACATATGTTTGTATAAACTTGATCTTTATTGTGAGATAAATAAAATTGGCTAAGCAATAAAATTTCCATATTAGCGCATTAGGGCATTATTGCTACCATAACATATTCCGTTTTTAAGGTATTACAGATCAATAATAGATGGGTAAAACATAAAATATCATATGATACACGTCCGTTAGGTGTTATTACAGTACTCGTTTATATTCCAGACTCGGCTCTTGCGCCTGCGTCGCCTCGTCCGTAAACATCTGTAATAAGTCACCTACCGGACTTATAAAGTAAAATACTATAACAATAAAAATCGCATTTTTTGATGCTCTTCAAAAAATTATTCATATTATAATTTTTATTTTATCACTATTTTTATTTCATTCTGTATACAATCTTGAAGTAAGAACTTTGGGGCGTCTGGGGCGTCCATTACGACGTATAGACGGCGGCACCTGAGCACCGCAAGTAGTGGCTTTATTGAGAGATCCCCTAGGGGATGCTTACTGCACTGAGGCATATTTTCATCAGGCCTAATATGGCATAGGACAAACCAAAGTATGTATCTAAACAGCTATAAAAAAAAACGTCTTAATACATAACATACGATAATTGCGTCTAACGACAAGCATTAAGATTTCGTGGCAAGAGGGATTTAATATTTTCAAAGTTGTATAACTCCTGACTCCTGGAATTTGGTCCCAGAATATTGTGACGTATAATTTTAAAATATACATAGGGCCACTTTACGTCACTGGGGCAAATGTACACATAGGGCCATTTTATGTGACTGTGACAAATGTACCATATGGAACTATCTTCTTTGGATCATGAGACCGGTGGACCATCAAAACTATCCTTGCATTTTTTTAACTAACTTAACTTATTTGACTAACTTAATTTAGTACAGACATACCCCCACTAGGGGTAGCCCGTACGGGGGCTTAACTAAAACTTTAACTTTAAACTTGACTTCACTTTTACTACCTACTTCTAATATTTTTGTAATTTTTTTCTTAACTTCCCCTGTTTATATACAAAGTTGAACTCGGTTTTTTGGTGACTTAGCACGATTACGACCTTGCACGTTCGACCTAGAAATTTACCTTGCCGGTTCGAGGTCTAAGCTTTGACATTATTTTAAATTGTTATATGTTTTACTTTAAGATGTATTTTTCCATTATCGAAATAATTAAATAAATATTAAAATTATTAAAACTTACAAACCCTCTATACAGGGTGTTCCCAATATTATATTATGCAACTTCTATTATAAGAACACCATTAACACCAAATTATGTATTTTTAAATTATTTTAAATAAGGATGGAATTAAACGCAGCACTAGCTTCAACTTAACCGAAAAATACATTCAATTAAAATAGAAATAAGTTAAAAAGATCTAACAATAAATAGGAATCCATGTATAAAACAATATTTTTTGTAATATGCTATGACTTTTTGGTTACATTCTTTTAAAAAAACATAATTATGTGAAGTAGATTTTAAATACATAGGATCACTTTACGTCACTGGGACTAATGGTAGGTTTACATCTAACATTTATTGCATGATATTTATGTCAGACAGAAATTCTGGCTAATGTAAATAATAAATAAAATTTATCGGACATAAATTTTTGACCACAACCACTTGACAATGGCTGAATAAATAACGTGTGAAAGCCAAAAACCGAAAATAGAATAAAATATAATAAATTTTTGACCGTTTACATTAGCCAGAAATTATGTCTGACATAAATTATCATGCAATAAATGTCAGATGTAAAACTACCATAATATACCATATGGAACTATTTTCTCGAACCATGAGACCGGTGGACAAAAAACTATCTTTGTATTTCACAATTAGACTACAGGAACTAGTACGGGCATAACCCGCCGGGGTAGCTTGTACCGGCTTAACTAAAACTTTAACTCGTTACCTAACTTTTACTAGGTACTTAATTTTTAAGATTCTTTCTAATTCTTTCTCTTATTTCTTTTGCTTTTCCTTGTTGGGACAATTTTTGTATAATATCATAAAGTAACATACCTACGGATAAGAGAAACCATGGCATGCTAAAATTTTCGTACCGCTTTTGCGGCAGGCTTGTCATTTTTCCAGTTTACACTTTAAATGCGTCGGTCGAAGCCTCGCCTCGTGTAACATCAGCGGTGGGGACACACGTAAGCTTACTGAAATGACTAACTGGCGGTATTTCAACGAGAAACGAATAAAATTATATTGGGAGTTTTCTGCATGACCTGTCCTTAAATCGGCTATTCCATGATAACTCTTATAATTTCCTTACTCTATGATAATATATACAAAGTTGAACTCAGTTATTTGATGATTTAACACGTGCACGTGATAGTTTATTTTATGACGTAGATATTGTTATTGTTACTTGAAAAAAAAAACTTGTAGGTTCGCAAAATTATTTGTTTTAATTTTAAGATGTGTTATTTTTAATACCAAAATAATTAAATATAAATACTAAAATAATTAAAACGTACGTACCCTTCTATACAGGATGTTCCCATTATGCAGTTGAATAAGAGTAAAAATAAAGAAAAAAAATAAATGACGCATAAAATAATTTATTGCTCTCTCAACAAGAAATAAATAAGTTAAAAGTTACAATTTAAGGCTTTTCTTGTTAAAAAGATAATAAACAACCCTTTTTTTTTTGAAAAATGTAAAAAATTCTTAGGAAAAATTATTTTACATAGATGATATATTTAAAGATATTAACCAGGTCTGGCATAATACAATACTTATACTTTACATTACACTATCAGACCTCGTGCCCACTTCGCTGGGCTTTAATTATATTTTCTCTAAACTTTTTGTATTATCATAATTAAATAAAGCCTATAGCAATCCTGAATAGTGTGGCTTTCCGATTGTGAAATAATTTTTCATGGTCGGTTCAGTATTTTCGAGGATTAGCCCTTACCAAAAACCAAACAAACAAAGTTACAAACTTTAACTCTTTATAATATTAGTATAGATAAACTTTCTTCTCACAATCTTTTAGCTAAACTCCGTTATTGGCTCTCAAGTTTTCTTTTTAATCTCCGTATATCAGTTAATGTGGATGACCAAGGTAATGCCACGGAACCGCAGGACTCAGTACTGGTACCAGCTTTGTTTTTTGACCTTCTCTTTTCGACAACTGATTCCAATAACGAGCGTGGCCATTTTTTTTATTTTGACGAAAATAATTTAAGGATTACGAAATAGTATATTTCCTTACTTGTGCTGAAAGTGCCATTTTCCGCACGCGACATAAAAACTATTTTTTTTTATTATTTTAACACAATGCTACCCTAATATCTTACCATACCAAAGCAAAATTTCTTTTTTAAATATAAGGTATATGAAAATCCTTCATTGCGACTCACTAGTATTTGGTAGAATTTTTGTACATTTCCCACTAGTGCGGAAAAGTAGTGAAGCATAGTGTACTTTTCCACACTAGTACGGAAAAGTGACAGTTTCGAAACTAAATTTCGTGCAGAAAAGTGCTGCTTTTCACACGCTAGTAGAAAAATATATAATTCAATACGATCCGAATGATTTCCACAAGCCAAAGTAATAACAGTATTTTTTGACATATTTAAAAATCTATAGTCGCTTCCCTCACCGATGAAGAAGTTATACATTATATAACATTTTTGTCCTATTTTTATTATTAAGGCTTTGCAACCCAATAGGTCTCTATAAAGCTCGCGAAAATTCCCATTTAGCATCGTGGCGTTTCTTACTATAAATAAGCTCTAATCTAATAATGTTCTAATCTGGTAAATGCATTAAAATACTTTTTTTCACGACCATCGACCATTTAAAAAAATTCTGTTTTTAATCGTTAACATGAAGTTAAAGTACTTTATTCTAGTACACTACATTAAGTGTTAAAAAAAAGTATCTTTTGAAGCCTTTTTTCACACTTTGAATTAGTGTTTGGTTTAATGCCTCCTACCATAAACTTAAATATCAATTTATGCAATGTAACAGTAAAAGGCGACATCAGATAAACCCAAAGACTCAAGTTGCCTTTGATTTCGTCATTATTTCTTTTAGTTTATGTGTCACTAGTTTTAAAATTTGTCAGTTTGCAAATAAATTTAATAGAAATTATTGAAAATTAATAGTAATAATGAATTTGGATGACTAAGAAATTGAAAAGGGATTTATATTGTTTTAGTATTATTTCTACAAAAAGTAAGTACATACAATTTTTTAAAATTAAATAATGAATGCATAGTTATGAGAAGGATAATTGTCTCTTAAAAAATAAGGAGGTTATGATTTTTGTTGCAATATAATGGTTGTGCTGCAAAAATTAAAATTAGTAAGTTTAGATAAATAAAACATGTATAAAATGGTATTTTGGGATATTTTTATACGGTCGTGGAAAAAAATATAGTATATAACACATGCATAAAGTGTCTTTTTACTCATGGGATTGCCTGTCAAACTTCCATTCGTAAAAAAATCACCTTATGTACTTGTTATATAAATTACTATTTTCTTTGATTAGCAACAATTCCAAAACTTAGAAAAACTCTGGCCTGTAATACACTATAGTATTCTCAAAACAGACTGTCCTTAAGGAAAACACGGCCCATACTTTGCGAAACATCTGTGTCCCGCAGTTCTGACAGAAATCGCCTTATACTGCAATAGCTTTTCCAAATATGCTACTTAGTCTAACCCTCATGTGATGTTTGCCTCACCCTCATTGTTAGAAAAAGCCCTCCGCCAAACAAATAATTTAGAAAAGTTTTATTGTTGAAA
>JACEGR010003234.1:0-109117 GCA_014170235.1 Listronotus bonariensis | reverse complement strand
TCAAAGAGAAAGTAACATACATAAAATTCAGTTTTTACAAAATGACGAAAGTTAACTTTCAATTTAGTAACCTTTGGTACCTGGTACCTGCCAAAGCCACTATGAGTCAAACTTCATAGTCCCCCATCGCTTCTACCTATGTTGGAAGAATGCGCTGACAAATTCAGCTTTTACACAATGACGAAGGTCTGCTGCTCACGGGCTCTTAGACTAAAATAAAGGTGATTGTACAGTTCATATGAACTAGAATATTCTAGCAATCTAACATAATATATAAAATCAAGCGTAAGGACATATAAAAATTATATTTTTTTAGGAATTCTAAATATTTTAAAAACCTTTCATTTTTGGACTAAGAGGAAATTGGTCACAAAAATCTGTTGCTAGCTAACGGACCAATTAGTAATAGAATAATACTTCTTAGAAAAATAATTGCTAATGTTTTACCAATAATTTAACGGATAAACCATAAAAAAAGCAGATAGGTACTACCAAAAATAGCGTTCTTTAGGATTGTGATTAGATAATAATATAAATTTAAAATAAAATGCCGTGTTGTATATAAGCATTTATTTTTAAATAAAAGTATAATATATGGTTGGTAAATTGCCTAATAATTCTTATTTTGAAAGATCCTGTTAATGGTGAACACTTAACAAGTTTTTCATAAATAATTAAGCAGAAGTCACTTGTGTTGACAGGAAAGCTTTTTTGTGTTTTAATCTCTAGTCTTACATCATCAATGCCAGAATTCAGTATTTTATTTTGTGTTGGTCAATCAGTTACAACTAGGGGTGCACATCATATTAAAGTTTTTAGAAATTCAAAATTTATTTCATAAAGAGTTGTGATTATTTTTCCTTTAAATCCCTAAATTTAAAGTATTACATGTATAAATTTCCAAATTAAAATTAAGCTTTGCATTTAATACGTTACAATGATCAAATGTGTTACTATTATTCTTGATGTTAGCCTTTTAAGCTGTTTGAAGACCTTAAATTACCCATTTTAGCTGTTTTCCAACCAGTTCTGAAGTTTTTTTTGTGAGTTTTCAGCTTCTGAAATTAAAATTCAATTAGGTTTTACTTCCAACAATCTGTAATTATGTGTACGTTGGATACTGTAATATGTAGCAGGTTTCAAGCAATCTTATCAATGTCAACATTTTCGGCATCAGCAAAGTTAGGAATCATTTTTGTTAAAAGAATTTTTTTATAATATCAATTCGTTTTTAAAATTTATAAGTTCATTTAAAACTCCTCAGCGAATCCTCGTAGTATCCCTAGTGGCACAGAAACATTACAAGTTTCAATTTTTGGGTCAATTATGTTCCATGTATATTTATTATATTATAAAATATTTTTAACCGGTAGCCCTTAAACCTATGATGTATATTTAGGGGTTGAAACCAGGTCTGAGTAAGTTTAACTTTTATTTTTTTATATTTCTTTTATATAACCTAAATAAAAATAATACTTTTATACTAAAGAAATAAAATTAATAATTTATTTCTTTAAGAGTCATCTTTTAATTTTTATTATATTATTGCAAGAGATTATTTTTGACTGCCATTTTTTATTTCTTTATTGATACTGACCTAGTAGGGTTGTTAAACTAACAAAAAGTCATTTTATTGCGTGTAAAATACGGTTTTACAACTTTCGATTTCGCCAGAAATGATTGGAACTTTTAATTTTTAAATGAGACGCGAGACGTGTATTTTTTGATTTTCGAAATATAAAAACAATTTTACGTCGTATATTTTTTAACAAATTTTGGTCATATTTAATTTTTAATTTTTAATATAGAGTGTCATGCTCACTCCTTATCACTTTACTTACCAACAGAAAAATAGAAAATGGATGTTATTCTTTAATTTTTTTTTTAATAGAGGGCTCTAAACTAAATTTTTAAAGTTTTTTCTGCCTTAGCTCAAAAAGTAAGATACAGCTATATCTCTTTCACAATATTTCTTAATGCAGTATTTTAAATCGAATCCAACAATGTAAAACACTACGATACTTTACCTGTTATGTAGGTAAATGAACTTTTTATACCAGATGGGGTACGCTGCAATCTATGGTAGTTGCCATAAAAACATTAACTAAATAAAGTATGTTGCCATAAAAACCATTCCATTTGGCCCTTAAAAGTTTAAAAAAGATGATGTTTGTATTTATGTATCTTTTATCATTTTACAATAAATTTAATTTTTTGGTGTTTTTTTATCTTTTGACATCCCACGAAGGTCTATGCCTAAATACCAGAGTACCCTGGGTGTCGGGTTATTAGATGTTTAACCCATCGTTCCCCCTGTTCCGTCAACGTTGTCCAAGCACTGAAACATGCAGTTGCATTTCACAGCACCTTTTAGACAACGCGGTAGTGCCACCACGGTCGTTATTTTTAAATAACTACTACCTAAATATGTCTCCCCCGCTGGGAATCGAACCGCCGACCTCTGGCTTCGAAGATCAAAGCTCTGTCCACTAGGCCACGGGGGAGACAAAGATAAGTTAATAAGATAATTTTTTGTTGGTGGTACCAAATTTAACTTAAAATTATTTTTAAATCATGAAAAATACATAAACACACACTGAATGCTTCAATAAGGTAGCAGATATGAAAAATCTGTGAAATTTGATTTTTTAATCGTCCACTAAATACCACTAAACCGGGTGCCCACGACATTACTAGCAAGTCTGTCATTTTCTTGAGAAGTGTTACACGATTTTGAAATTTTGGTCCGATATATAGTTGGATAGGATGCAGATTTCTAATGTTTTAGATTTTATGTGGCACATCCTGTCTAACCGAAAGTGGTCTCAAATTTGCTGTTTTAAATGGAACAACCTATATATTTTTCTAAATATCAATTTTACAGGAAATTTCAAGAAAAAATATGTACCACCTCATAAACCTATCTTAATAAGTTTTTGAGAAAATGACGATTGGAAATGTCATGTTAACCGCCATTTTTATGGATTTGTTAAAAAACAAATGATGATAGAAATGGGCTTATGCCATTTTTTTGCATATTTAATAAACTATATATCCTTTTATCGTAAAAATACGGTTTTACCGCAAGTAGCACGGAAAATGACTTTTGGCAGTAAAGAACTTTAATAATTCAAATGGAATCTACTATCCTAAACCTCTAATTTAAACTAAACATTTATTTTTTAATCTTTTTGTTTATTATATCCTATCTTTAGAGCTAATAGTTTTTGAGATATTAATAGTAAAACGCTATGATGCCTTTAAAATAGCAAGAAAAAAATACACTTTTTAACATTTCACTATTAGAAGCTTAAAAAGTACTAGGTTTGGAGATAGGATATAAGTAATAAAAAAAATTGAGAAATAATTGGTAAGTTTAAATCTAAGGCTTAAGAACCGTATTACGCACACGAGAATTATTTAGAAAATTATTACCCAAATTGTTCCGAAAATTTTCACAATAATAATTTAATATATTACACTTTCGAGAATTCTAACAAAAATTTTTGTTGTAAAACTATTAAAAATGTTCTATATTTTACACACCATAATCGGGAAAAGACGCGAAAATCGGCGTAAAACTATTTTGAAGGCCAGTAATGTCATTTAACGTTAATTCGTAAATTAAAGAAAAAATAAATAACTGTTGCGAAACCTACTAGTAACAAATTATGGCTTATCCATATGTGTCAAAATATAAAGAACACAAAAACCTTTTTTTATTTACTAATTTTTAACCTTTTTAGGTTATGTCAAAATTAGTAATTTAAGGGAGTTTAACACGGCCAAATTTGAAGTAAGAATCTTAGGGCATTAACCAACTAGAGGCAGCCCTGCTGATTTGTCTTGTGAACAGCTTGCGTGATAAAGAAAAGTGATAGCCGTTGCTTTCTTTCTTGTTCCGTGTACTGAATAATTCTACCAATTTGCACGGGAGTAAGAGAAAAATATTGAACTTATTTTCTTTCTATCTTAAGCACGCTTTTTGAAACTACCCAGGAAAATATAAGCTTGATGAGTCAACTCCAGTCAATTTTTTTAGAGCATCTTAGATTTTTTTTTTTGACATAGCCGAATCCCCCACCACTCTTTTTCTATGTATCAGGCTCATTCATTTTAAAGCACGATAATATCAGCAAAAAAACAGCAAACAGTTATAACTTTCTGTTTTTTTTCTACTCAAATAAAGCGAATTAATCATAACTTAAAGACAACAACTTCAGTTTTATCAATAACAAATTTTAAAGGCGTATTTTTACAATAAATTATCAAAAAAACATTCAATTATCAACAAATAAATTGTGGCAAACCATGCCCTGTAAAGCAACTCTTTGCAAAGTGCGCATGGGCATCACAAAAACTCTTGCAATTCTAGTAAAATTTATTAAAATTATCAAACAGAAATAAATGCACTTTTACCAAAAATCATACGAAAATAATAAAGAAAATTTTGGTAGTCATTTTCGCTATAAATTTCGCTAGAATTCTTGTATGTGTAAAATGAACCTGAGGTAGTGCTGTTTATTTCAAATATGAAAATTCTTTAGGGTAAACCAAAAATTGTATTTTTACGGTAATGGGATAAAATAAATATGTGTAAAACTGGCATAAGTCCTTTTCTACCATCACTTCTTTTTAACCTATCAATAAAAATGGCGGTTAACATAAGATTTTCGAACGCAACGCCATTTTCTCAAAGACCTATTTAGATTGGTATAGCATGTAGTACATGTAATTCTTGGAATTCCCTGTAGAATGCATTTTTCAGAAAGATTTATTGTTCCATTTGAAATAGCAAAAATAGGAGCACTTCCAGGTAAAAAGGATGTTGCACATAAAATCTAAAAAATCAAAAATCTGCATCCTATCCAACCATGTATTTAAACAAAATTTCAAAATCCGGTATAATTAAAAACCATTTTTTTTGCAGAATCTCGTTACTAACAAAGTTTTTGTAAAATACTAGATTTTTATTTTACAAACTATATAATAAAAAATAAAAAAGTTTTTAAATTGGAATGGCCATCTTTTTTCATAAAACAGTAAAAACCGCTTTTTGGTATTACATTTAAATTAAGAGATTTGAAATTTACCCAAGAAATGTCCAGTTTCTGTTGAATTAAGCAGCAGTTTAGCGTGTATGTAACAATAATAATTATTGTTGTATTTTTTCATTAACATGTCCTAATAAATTAGAGGGCTATAATAAATTAGACTTTTTCTACTAGACTTGTGGGTATGTTATTTAAGAAAAAATTGTCCAATTTAAAAATTATTTTATAGTTATTAAGAAAAATTAACACATTAAAAACCCATTTTCGGTCATAAAACTAGAAAGAAACACGAGGTAGTGATTTTTTCTTTCCTAACGGTTATGTAGATTTTATTTTAAACTAAGTTTTGTTGCAGGGAGCCATTGCTAAAGAAATTTTCCTGATTCATTATTTTACGTTTACTGTGTTTTTTACTTTTATTATATTAGTGGGTCAACGCTACGAAGACAAGGTAGGTAAACTAAATATTAAAAAATAAACCTAAAAATTATTGTATTTGCAGCATACAAAAAGCCACCAAATTTGATTAAAAACATTAAAAAAAAACAATTCAATTCAATTGCACATATTTTTTACATAAAATTATACGGGCCTATACAGCGTGTTTTCAAAAGTTCTCACCAAATCGGAAACTTTTTAATATTGACTATTTTCAACTAAGACAGCCAAAGCACACCAACGACATCCTTCTGCTAAGATGATTCGTGGTATAAAAATCGGTTTTTAAAGAAAATGGTAATGTCTTTAAGACCGGTATACAAATACACCGGCGCGCAGCACGCCTAATTAGAGGCTAAGGGTTATAAAGTACTCGTCAGAAGCTTTAAAATGGGATGCCACAAGACACCCCTGTTACCACTTTTTTTCACAATATGGCGCCGAGTCGTCACATTGACATTTAAAGTTGTCATTGATATGTCGCAAAATGCAAACCCTGCTCATATACTATTGTTCTAAATTTTATTATAATATACTGAATTACTCAGATTTTTAAACGTGGTGGCATGTGGACGGACGTTAGGTCCTCACAGTTTTATATATCAACGTAGTAACGTACCGTGGGTGCCTTAAGCGAGGCAAGAGGAAGTTCGTTAACGCGGGATTTAATAACTTAAAGATTTGAAGGACAAGAAGGGGCTTTCGCGGGTAGCAGGTTACACATACTAGAAACCCTTTGGGGATAAAAGACAGAATGAAGTAGGAAGCTCGGGGCCTTGTCCAGTTAAACCGTATATGGATGCATATGTGCGTCACAAAGAGTTTCTCTGTTAAAAGTTGCAAGTGAAGGAACTATACTGGAAACTTTCTCGGATCAAAAGCCGTTTAAGTACCTATCAAGACTGACCTCCACTAGGCGAACGCATTGCAAAGCTTTTTTGCCTGGTTTGTAAACAAATCAAAGTGTGTCTATTAGAGGCGCATCGCATGGCAAAGGGTTTCTTTGTTTTACGAAATGCGCCCAGTCTGGCTAGCGTTTACCAAGTAGGCCGCATTGTAACCTATTTTCCGCCTGTCATAGTGTGCCCATTAGAAGCCCGTCGCATCGGAATAGACGACAGAGGATTTTTGTTTTGCTTTCTAGGCGGATTTTTTTAACAATGGGCTGTAAAGGAGAATAGAACAGAATTAGGTTTATGGAGGATAGGCAGGATAAAACTAATAATAGCGTAAAAATGAATTTAGAAAAATGTACTACTTTAAAGTTATCTGTGTAATTAAAAAATTAAAGTCATAAATATTGCCGAATAGTTAAATCTAGATAGATAAAAATACTATATCTTCTTATAAACAGTATGCAACTGGAGAAGGGCAGCTGCCCCTTTTCTGTCCTGCGCTGTGGTCCATTTTTAGTAGAGCTGAAAGGAATTAACCCATTAATTAGAGTGGACACTGTTCGTTCTCAAATTTAGCGCAGTAATCACTTTGCTTTCACCAGATAGGCATCTCTTTCTGCGATAATGACACATACAGGGGTGTCTCTAAAAGGTGCAAAAAGGCACCTTTAAATGTTCTCTTCGAACTTACCTTATTTCAAAAGTGTATGATTTTTAAGATACGGACTGTCAGAAGTTTAATCTAGTTTTAGAATTTTATAAATAATTTTCCTATTAATTAGTATATTGTTACAAAAATTCACCAAGGGGAGGGGGTTTGTGGGGAAATACGTTAAACTCTACTTTCTGTACTTGACTTTCAAATAAAAATTATTATTCCTAAACATCTTTTACTTAAAACGGATATACCTTGTAAAAGTTGATCTGGGCATCCTTTTTCGGAATATCCGAATTAAAGAAAATACATCCTGGATGGTCCGGTCTAAATTATACACGGTGTTTTATAATAGAATAATAGGCCCTGAGGACGTGAATTTTGGAGTTATTTTGGAAATAAAAGTTTAAATAAACTTATGTTCTCAATGTCTTAACTTCTGAGATACAAAGTCGTAAAAAAGCTTGTTTCTTTTAAAGACTTTACCACCCTGGATATTAAAAGCTCTAAGGCCATTTAAAACATAGGTTTACTTAACTTTTTTTTTTAAAGTTACTTAAGAACAGTGGCGGAGCCAGGAGTGAACGCGGTTGGGCGAGCGCCCATCCTAAATTGTTCCCGCGCAACCTACTAATTGAGCAAGAATATTAAAAATTACCAGTATGTTTTGCTATGTCATTAAAAATGGATTTTACTGTTTATTATATAATTTAAATATAAAATAAAATATCCTATTAAAATATTTATATTGTAAATTTCGAAAAAGTATGTTATGTATTATAAAAAATAAAAATAATCAATAGAGGGAAGTAAGATAAGTATTTTTTGGTTTCCACAGCCTACTAAGCAAACAAGTTTTTTGAAAACTGTTTCTTTTATCACAAAAATGGAACAAATTAATCATGTTGGTTTAGCTTCACTTTTAAAAATTGATCCTACACACAATTTTGGGTCAAGAAGTAAAAGCGCCATTAATACTCCCCTTTACTGAAAGATTGAGTTTTTACCCTTTGCAAGGCAAACAATAACATTAATACCCAAACTGATAGAGATATGCAAATTTTGATAAGATTAGAAGGAGAAATAAATAAGCTGTGGCTTGTAGGGGGTTATTGCTTTCACTTTATACTACATAAAAAATAGGCGTATAAAATATTTGTACTGAATTTTACAACGCCCTGTATCTATTTGTTTTATATATTTTACTTACACATTGGATTGCTCACCCTCCAAATTCTTCTGCCGGGTATTGCTGAACCTAAAAAAAAATCTGACACTGCTTAAGAAATTCATAGTTTCAAAATCATTATCTTATTTTCTCTTCCAGCAAAATTTAAAACATAAACATTTTCTCGTCACAAGTATACATTTTTATTAAATAATGCGGATTATTAATGAAAATATCCGTCCCTATTTGTCCTTCTTAAATGGACGCATGTGCAAGAAATGCTGTTCGGCCCGATCCGTTTCTGTCCGTCTACGGTGGACGCTTACCTTAAAAGAGCGATAAATCCCCTACAACCCAAAGGTGGACAAGAGAAGAATGTCTCTCTTTTAAAAAGGACCATAAATAAGACGAACAGCTCTGCTTAGAATGAAATCCAGATTACTGAGGGTTGTGGGCGGCGTTATTTTCCAGACATAAAAACAATACTTCAGGGAAGTTCAAATTTAGGATTTACATACACAGAGTGTATTATTTCGAAGGCGAAAAACACTTTTTGATTTAAAAGAGAAGTCCTAGCATTTTTAAAGCCATAGTGGCTATAGATACAATGTGTTTGTGCCTGTTAAGGTTATTCTTAAATGTGACGCTCACAAGATTGAATGAGTCTTTGCTCTGCAAAACCTGACCACTCATAAACAAAGGGTTATTTATGACTTTTTCGGCGACAAGGAACATGATTGTGTTTTGGATGCATTATTACTTTTTAGGTAAAGGGTGGGTTATTTTTATATAAATACGAAGTGGTTCAAAAACTGGATTTTATTCTTTCCTCACAAAAAACTTCCAGCCGAATATTGTACAACAATACACCAAGTTTATAAAAAAAAACTAAATTAAATTTTTATTGCTCTGTATCTTCAAATTCGTTTACTTCTTAATTTTGATACATCGGTAAAATATTTTTATATAATATTTTTATATAATTTTCTTTTAGTGGCGTGAGTTCCGCAGACATCTGTGTGAGCTACCTTGGTATACCTTTAACACTAGCAACCGGAAAATGTATCTTTTTATTTTAACAGCATCATCAAAAACTACCAAACTGGTGGTTTTTAACATGTTGGCGTTAAACTATGTTTTGTACTTAAAGGTTAGTATACTTATATTTTTAGTAGGCGGATAAATATAAGTGCCTTACAAATAAACCAAATTACTATCATTGGTCGTTTTATATTTTTTACCATTGGCGTGTAAAACGATTATTCTATTTTAATTACTCACTAATCTTAAGAAACAGCATCCTATACTTCGTACAGATTAACTTTAATAACGTAAAAATATATCTTGCTATTAATCACCACAAGATTTTAGCAAACTATTGCATTACTATCAAAGTAGCTGGAAACCAAGATTCCCACACCTTCAATGTAAAATGTTATTATGTATTGAGATACCAAAATATTGACACTTAAATATTACAAAAACCCTTGTTTAAATATTACAAAAATCCTTTTTCAGATAACTATAAACCTAACATTATATATAATATATAACAATATCTGGGAATCCTATAAAAATCATAAAATAAATGTGGCAAGTCCTATAAAAAAATTCCAAATTCTATCTTTACAGAGTTATGTGCCCTTAAAAGACGTCACTGAAAATCCGTTTTTCTTGAGTAACTTTGATAGTACCTACTTGTTATAATAAAATATTTTTTAAATATAATGAATACAGGTAAGGACTTTTTAAAAAGTGTCCTTGAATAACCTTTACATTCGTTACGTCGCCAGGGTCGGGCTAACCCTGAAGCCGCGTCCAGACTTGTAAGAATTTCCCGTGCTGCTTCACGCCGCATATTCCGCCACATAGCGCAGACGTAGACGTGGACGGAAATCAGGTCGTTTTAAGGGCTTGGCGAATGATTCGCTGGTGATTCGGAGCGGTTTATTGGCGTCAAAGGAGCGCGCAAACAGGTTGGTTGGTTTGGACAGATATTTGGCGAATTGTTGCAAGGTTGGTTAGTCTGGACGCGGCTTTACACAATAGTCCTAAATATTTCTACACCATGTATAATAAAGGCTTTAAAATAGAATTTTTAAATGTCTTGGACCATTAGCTAAAAAATAGGTACTTCTGTTCGATGTCGATAAGGTGAAGCGTTTTCGAGAAAAAGAACTTCTTGGTTAGATAGGGTTGCATTTAATAATTTAATTTGCCGGTTTGACATAGTCTCTCTCTTATATGCATTCTCTAGCTTTAATTATTGGAGTTTATGGAACTCTTTACAATAATGCAACTTAATTTTTTAGTGATTGTAAAAATAATAAAAAAAAGTTTTTAGTACCATTTACAACACAATGGGCCAAGTGAATAAAGTTAAGCACAAGCTAATACTACAGTATTTGCTTTATTTGTTTCAGGCAATTTTGTATGTTTTATATTTAATTATATGTGAAAACATTTACTTAGCTTCATTCACCTGACACAAATAACCTAATGTTTTTACATGTCCCCACTAAAAAAAAGCTTGTTTTTGTCGGAAACGCTTCAATTTATCGACATCGAACAGCAATACCTTTTCTTTAGCTAAGGGTTTAGGCTACCCAAAAATACTATTTGTATTTCTTTGTTATACAAGGTGTAAAAATAATTAATACTAATGTGTAAGGGTTAGTCGCCCCTAATAAGGGCAAATGTTTTACAAAGATGGCATTTTAAGAAGTTCCAACTTGCATTTATTTTATTAAAAAGAATTATTATACCAAGTACTATTAAAGTTATTTAAAAAAAACTATTTTCAGCGGCGTTCCTTAAGAGCACATATCTCTGTAATTAGGGGCTTAAGGAAAAATGTATGAGAGCTTGTCACATTATTTTCATGTATTTTATATGAACCGAGAGATTGCCCACATATTCTTGGACACTTTGTATACGTATAAACTTGTGAAATTATTGCTAGGATGTATAGTAACTTATATTGCAAAAATACCTAGGTAAAATATTTTTAGTTAGGATAATCAATTATTTTAAATAAATAACACAACGTTAATTTTAAAAACAAAAATACCCTATAATAGAAAACAAGGTTTTAACCTATTTTTGTGTTAGAATTGATTTAAAAAAATAATTATAAGCTACTATTTTTACTCAAGCAACGTAAAAATACTCTTACATTAACTCACTAATAGAAAAGTTCTAAGAAAATTATCCACCATCATCATAACTAATTAGTTTATTGGTTTAATGTTTACAAAGTTCAAAACATTCAGCTGATGATTCTATAACAAAAAATAGTTTACAATTTTTTTATTTTATATTTTATTATGTTATTATTTATGCTTGGAATTTACATTCTCTTTTATTTAAAATATTAAATCATTTCCCTAAGTAACAATATTTTAGTTACTGGTTTTATTCATTATTAGTCATTATTTTTCTTAAGCAATTATTTCTCAAGTTTATGCGTATAGGTTGGGAATTATCCTGTATTTACTAAAAAAGCTTTAATATGTTAAAATAATTTTAAAACAGCAAATTATACATTTTGACAAATTGCAAATCAAAAAGTGGTCCTTTTTTTTGTACATCTAATGAACCACACTGTATACTTTAAAAGGTCTGTACAAAATGATACTACAAATACACAACAAAATGATCTAACGCAATTTACTTTGGTAAAAAAGTGATGGTTTAATAGATACAGGGTAACAAAGCATTCATTTTATTTTACCTATTTTCAAATGTAGTACTTTTTTTTGGCACTTTTTCACATAATTCAGGGTTATAGGGTTTTGAGGATAAGAAATCGAAGTTTGCCTTCAAGATCCCATTTTATTTTTTTGTTAATAGTAGGCTATGTTATTATTTAATAATTTATATTGGTAAACTCTAATCAGTTTTTTTTTGTGCAAAATAAATTGTTTTATTTAAAATATCTCAAGATTTTTGTAGCGATATTTACTAGGTACATATACTTTTTTAACCTTCGTGATAACAAACGGTTAGAGATATAAATAACATTTGAAACGTCGTATATTAACAGTACCGAATTAATCTATACGCAAACTAAGCACTTTCCTAGGGCATCACGTTTCGGGGAGGCACCATAAAGATTCAAAAAGAAAAAAAATCAGGCAGAAATTAGTGGTTTTACGGGGATGAGGACCTTTATTTCTTTTCTTTTTTTAGACGTAAATTTACAAGGAAATTGCTATAACAGACACCAATACAACTAGTGCTTAATTTTTTTTTACGTCAAATTTATTTTTAATTTATGGATAGGTATTCTACAGGAAGTGGGTTGCTTAGGGCATCACTTACTTTTAATTCGTCACTGTTACGTTAAAGACAATGAAAATCCAGGAAAGTAGTATAATTAAAAACATAACACCCACCTACTACCTACTTGAAACTGTTTTTGACAAATATTTTTACAAAGTTTTAATTAATTTTTATTAATTTATTACTATTATTATTATTAAATAAAGTGGTAGGTATCCAAGTATCTACACTAATTTTTGAATTTGATCAAAGCACTTTTACGCAAAATATAAAGAAAATTAAGTACACAGGCTGCTTAAGAACTTTGGTGCCAAACTGCTCCGGTATAATCCTCCCATTAAAAGAAGAAAAATAGTTTATATAAAAATGCCGATTTGCAAATTTTTTGTTTTTTAGATATATTTATATAGGTTTTAAAATTTTTAAAATACTGTAAAATTTTAAAAACACATTTTAGGAAAATTTGTTAGATTAGATATAATATACACGTTCAGCCAAATTAGAAGGTTTATAGGCAAATCGTGGAAAGGAGACGGTCTAATGGGTGTAAAACAAAAATTGCTAGTCCTTATGTATGTACGTTTAATTATTGAGAAGTTGCAAAGGTCCAAAAATGTCAACAGACCAGGACCATGCCTACAGGGTGGTGCAAGGCACCAGGGCGCAATGCTGCGAGGGCGGAAATTTTGAAAAAGAGCGAAAACGCTTGAAATGAAGGTGCGGTAATTTGGTTGAATTTTGAGAAATAATGTTATTTTTTGAGTGGAAATCTTTTTTATGGCCTTTAAAAAGATAAACAGCAATGTTAAGTTAAGGAGACAGTATTTTGGAAGTGAGGCCCCTCTTTTTGCTTTTAACGTTTTTTTGTTTTTTGCTTTTATCAATAATTTAAACTCCTTAATTTACCAAAAGACAGTCTCTTCTAGGGGCGGCTTAAATGTTTTTGCACCAGGGTGCAAGTCACCTTAGAAACAGTCCTGCAGCAGACGATTCATTTTTAAAAATATAAAATAGACAAGTGGGATAGCAATCTCTTGTTGCCAAAGCCATAATAATAAGTCTTTTGGTAATACTGCCTTCTTAAATGTGGTGTTCGTTTTTGCATTTCAGAGTCTGTTTACAATGACGTTTTTTGGTAAAGGGAGGGGAAGGTAAAGGAAGTAATAAACCCCACAGGAAGGTTGAAAAATTTGTAGGGGTCATTACAAACGAGGAAGTAATGTAGAGTTTGTAAGTGAAAAGACCTTTTAATTCATTTTTCGTAAAGTAGTTTATGCACCATGTTACATGTTTTAGTAAAATGAAAATCAGTAAAAATCAGTTTTGTTTTAAGATGAGGACTTTTTTTTGGTCTTCAAAATTGCCCCAGAAAATTAAATTATCTACGCCAGTGTATAAATCGCGTATGAATTGTAATATGAGGCCTACAAAAAGAAAAAAATATTAAAATTACCATTATGATATTACTTCGCCAAAATGGGTGAAAGAAGTGGATTCTGATGGTTGCAATATCGAATAAGATATTGACTATATACCATGACATGATAATGACACTGACAATAAGAGATCGAGGTCAAACGAATAAGCAAAGAAAATGGAGATAACATTAAAAGGTAGTTTTTACAAAATTTGGTAAAAACTTACCTTTATTTGTCCTTAATATATTGTATTTTTTGGATTTAAAATATTTATTTTTACACATTATTTTGATTTTAAAATTTTTCGTATAATGCCGATGCTTTGACACGTTAATTTTCGATTGAAAATAAGGGTACTTTTTTAATATTAAGTCAAAATTATGTGAAAATATAAATATTTTAAACCAAAAAAATTACAGTGCATTTGCGGCATACAAAGGTTCGTTTTCCCAAAATTTGTAAAATTTATTTACTTTTTGAAAAAGATGAAAATTCAAAAAACTAAAAACTTGGTTATTTGAATTTTTCACATACATTTCGAGGTTATGTAAAAAAGCGTAAAAACAATTACGTGTATATGAACATTGTTTTTATAAAATGGGCTAGAAAATATGTTCCTAAATTTAACTATCGCCAATAGGAAACACCCTACATTAAGCGGCAAGTTTTATCAGATATATTTTTTTAATATAAAAATTGCCCTAAGAAATACCAATCCACTTGAAAACTTTTTTAATACAACCCGAAATAGATCAGCTTCTTAATAAAAACAAAAAAATACTATCCTTTCTCTCCATTCTTTTTAATGAAAATTGTTTGTTAAAGCTCTATTTTAGTTTAAAGTATTTTTTTATATAACAAATTCGAAAAAATCGACTTAAAGTGCACTACAACAAATTAAAAACACGGAATATTACATTGGCCCTTTTTTTAATTGAGTGGGGTTATACAGACTTGCGTTTGCGACCTTATTTTTGAATTTGTAAATAAATCGCAACGTTAAACCAAAATTGGAGATATGCTCTATATTGGTTAGGCGGATTCATTTATTGGATGGTCTTCTTGTTGAGTACACGCCTGGAAAGAATGGGACCGCTTCGGTCCTGGTCCCAGGGTATACGGGCTGACCCTGTTCAGCCCTATTGACCCCTATGAACTGGCCGATCGCCTGAAACAAAATAAAAGAAAAACCCCCAAAAAACCCAAAAAATTCTAATTAAAAAACGACGTTTCGGTGGCAAGTCTGCCACCGTTGTCAAGATTAAAAATTAAGTTAAAAAATAAAAATAAAATATTAACTAATATCTAAATTAGAAATGATTAAAATTTAGATTATTTTTATATCTCAAACTGAAAATAGTTTGACATATGTGTCATGAGTGACAAGTAACTGGTGTATTTATTATTTGTAGGACAAAAAAGGTAATAAGTTAGTTGATTTTTAGTTTTCCTGAAGATACTTCAGTATCGAGCAAAGGCAACCAAGTGTTATTTAAATTAACTGAAATTGATGCTACACAATTATCTTTATTTAATAATATATACGCACTTTCTTTGATTTTGCGTTTTTTAGAACAAGTTTCCTTTGCTAAAATACTCGAAGCATCCCAGTTTATTCTATGATTGTTATCAAATGCGTGTTGGCAGATTTTTGATTTATGAAATTCTGTGTTTTTAATGTATGATCTGTGTTCTTTTATGCGTTTAGCTAATGGTCTACAAGTTTCACCTATATAAAACTTATCGCATTCGCAAGGTATTTTATAAATGACATTTTTGTATTTTCATTTAAGTTGTATGGTTTTGTTTTTGTTAAATGAGATCTAATGGTGTTTTGTGTTTTAAAGATTGTGCGAATATTAAATTTATTTCCTATTCGTTGAATTTTATTTGATAGTCCGGGAATGTATGGTAAAAATAAATTTGTAATAGGTCTATTTTGATTTTGTCTTATATTTGGATTTTCAAATTCAAGAAAACAATTATTTATAAAATCAAGAGGATAATTATTTTGAATTAAAATATCTTTTAAATAATCTTTTTCATTGTTTATATTTTGATTAGAACAAATGACTTTAATTCTATCAAATAGACTTTTTACAACTCCCTTTTTAACCATTATGGGGTGATTTGAGTTAAAGTTTAAGTATCTATTTGTATGTGTAGGTTTTCTGTAAATTTTTGTTACGAAATTGTTTAAATCTTTTTTATTAAAATGTCAAGAAAAGGTAGTTGTGAGTTGTTTTCTTTTTCTAAAGTAAACCTAATAGTTGGTTCTTGTGTATTAATGTGTGTTAAAAAATGATTCAAACAGTGTTCGTCATATTGGTATATAGAAAAAATGTCATCTATATATCTCCACCAAACTAAAGGTTTATATTGATAATTCTCTACAAAATTTGACTCAAAATTTTCCATAAAAATATTACTTAATAAAGGTGATAAAGGTGAACCCATAGCCATGCCTGAAGTTTGTTTATAAAAATCAGTGTTGTATTGAAAATATGTTGTTTTGACACAAAAAGTAAGTAGCTCAAGAATAGTGTTTATGTTTAGTTTGGTTCTTTCACCAAGATGGACATCATTTTCTAATTTATTTCTAACAATATTTAATGTTTTATCCACTGGGACATTTGTGAATAAACTAACAACATCAAAACTTACCAGTGTATTATTTGGATCGATATCAATGTTAGCTAGTTTCTCTAAAAAATGTTTAGAATTTTTAATGTATGTATCAGTATTGTTTACTAAAGGATCTAAAATGTTAAGTAGAAATTTTGCTAGTGGATGTGTAGGTGAGTTAATACAACTTACTATAGGACGTAAAGGTATATTAGGTTTATGTATTTTTGGTACTCCGTAAAAGTGTGGTGTTTTACTGTTGTGTACAAAATGGTCGTCAGACCAATGATAACCTACGGGTCAATTGCCTGGGGTGCAAAGACGCTACAAAAGACGGCAATAAGGCAATTACAAAGTATACAGAGACTCGCTTGTCTATGTATTACGGGGGCCATGAAATCAACCCTACTGCAGCACTGGAAGTGCTGCTCAATCTACCGCCACTTCACATCTACATACAGGGTGAAGTGAAAGCGGTACAATACCGTCTCAAACAAGGCCAGAGTCCTATCATAAGACAGGAAAGGGCCATACAATGGAGATTCAAGGAGGACCAAGAAGTCAACTCAGTGTGTGAGATGCCTTCAGACAAAATGGTACCAAGCTACTGGCTAAACAAAGGTTTTTAAACTTTAATACCAGACAGAAAGGACTGGGTGGCTGGGCCTCCCATCAAAGCCGACCTAATCTGGTATACAGACGGCTCCAAAACAGACCAAGGAGTCGGAGCAGGTATATATGGGGACAAACCAAGGACGAAAATAAACTTGGGTCTCGGACAACACCCTACTGTGTTCCAGGCCGAAATTGTAGCCATAGAACAATGTGCTAGGGAAATCATCAGAAGGAGCTATGAGGATAAAACCATAGTAATCTATTCGGACAGCCAGGCAGCCATCAGGGCACTCAGTTCATGCAAAATCAGCTCCAAGCTGGTGCGGGACTGCGTAATTGCCCTGGAAGAGGTGGGTGCGTCCAACAAGCTAACCATTGCCTGGGTACCAGGACACGAAGGCCACAAAGGCAATGAAGAAGCTGATAAATTGGCAAAGGAGGGGCTGGCAGGACAATGGTAGGTCCCGAGCCCTACTGTGGTATTCCATCATGCCAGGTAAGGTCATCCATTAGATCATGGATTATGAGGGAATCACAAGACTGGTGGATGAGAACACCAGGACAGCGTCAGGCGAAAGTGTTCATCAAGGCTTACTCGCCAGAATTTACAAAAGACCTTCTGAATTATAACCGGAAGGCAGTAAGAATAATAGTGGGTCAACTGACAGGTCATTGCAGACTGAATAAACACCTGGAAACTATGGGCCTGGCAGAAGAAAACCTATGTAGGTTCTGCCAGGAGGAGGAAGAAACCGCAGAACACGTATGGTGCTACTGCGAAGCCCTTTGTCGTCTGCGGTTTGCAAGGCTGGGTGAAGAAAAACCTAAAGCGGCAAAATATACCAAGGGGCCAGTTTCAAGCTTGTGGAGTCTGATTAAACAGACCGGCTTGGATAGCGTGCTCTAACCTATGGATGGAGGACACACAATAAACCTGAGCAGGTTGCAGTGCTACAGGATATGCAATCCACCTCCTAATCTAATCTAATCTATCTAATCTACTGTTGTGTGGTGTGAGTTTAAATCTTTCAATATCTGTAAAATAGTTTTTATGTTTTACCATCATTTAAAAGAGACATTAATGTCTCTTTTAAATGATGGTAATTACACAAAATAAACAACGACCCTACTGAATGTATTGAACGACAAATTTATAATACGTTAAAAAAACATAAAAACTATTTTACAGATATTGAAAGATTTAAACTCACACCACACAACAGTAAAACACTACACTTTTACGGAGTACCAAAAATACATAAACCTAATATACCTTTACGTCCTATAGTAAGTTGTATTAACTCACCTACACATCCACTAGCAAAATTTCTACTTAACATTTTAGATCCTTTAGTAAACAATACTGATACATTAAAAATTCTAAACATTTTTTAGAGAAACTAGCTAACATTGATATCGATCCAAATAATACACTGGTAAGTTTTGATGTTGTTAGTTTATTCACAAATGTCCCAGTGGATAAAACATTAAATATTGTTAGAAATTAATTAGAAAATGATGTCCATCTTGGTGAAAGAACCAAACTAAACATAAACACTATTCTTGAGCTACTTACTTTTTGTGTCAAAACAACATATTTTCAATACAACACTGATTTTTATAAACAAACTTCAGGCATGGCTATGGGTTCACCTTTATCACCTTTATTAAGTAATATTTTTATGGAAAATTTTGAGTCAAATTTTGTAGAGAATTATCAATATAAACCTTTAGTTTGGTGGAGATATATAGATGACATTTTTTCTATATACCAATATGACGAACACTGTTTGAATCATTTTTTAACACACATTAATACACAAGAACCAACTATTAGGTTTACTTTAGAAAAAGAAAACAACTCACAACTACCTTTTCTTGACATTTTAATAAAAAAGATTTAAACAATTTCGTAACAAAAATTTACAGAAAACCTACACATACAAATAGATACTTAAACTTTAACTCAAATCACCCCATAATGGTTAAAAAGGGAGTTGTAAAAAGTCTATTTGGTAGAATTAAAGTCATTTGTTCTAATCAAAATATAAACAATGAAAAAGATTATTTAAAAGATATTTTAATTCAAAATAATTATCCTCTTGATTTTATAAATAATTGTTTTCTTGAATTTGAAAATCCAAATATAAGACAAAATCAAAATAGACCTATTACAAACTTATTTTTACCATACATTCCCGGACTATCAAATAAAATTCAACGAATAGGAAATAAATTTAATATTCGCACAATCTTTAAAACACAAAACACCATTAGATCTCATTTAACAAAAACAAAACAAACCATACAACTTAAATGAAAATACAAAAAATGTCATTTATAAAATACCTTGCGAATGCGATAAGTTTTATATAGGTGAAACTTGTAGACCATTAGCTAAACGCATAAAAGAACACAGATCATACATTAAAAACACAGAATTTCATAAATCAAAAATCTGCCAACACGCATTTGATAACAATCATAGAATAAACTGGGATGCTTCGAGTATTTTAGCAAAGGAAACTTGTTCTAAAAAACGCAAAATCAAAGAAAGTGCGTACATATTATTAAATAAAGATAATTGTGTAGCATCAATTTCAGTTAATTTAAATAACACTTGGTTGCCTTTGCTCGATACTGAAGTATCTTCAGGAAAACTAAAAATTAACTAACTATTACCTTTTTTGTCCTACAAATAATAAATACACCAGTTACTTGTCACTCATGACACATATGTCAAACTATTTTCAGTTTGAGATATAAAAATAATCTAAATTTTAATCATTTCTAATTTAGATATTAGTTAATATTTTATTTTTATTTTTTAACTTAATTTTTAACTTGACAACGGTGGCAGACTTGCCACCGAAACGTCGTTTTTTAATTAGAATTTTTGGGTTTTTGGGGGTTTTTCTTTTATTTTGTTTCAGGCGATCGGCCAGTTCATAGGGGTCAATAGGGCTGAACAGGGTCAGCCCGTATACCCCGGGACCAGGACCGAAGCGGTCCCATTCTTTCCAGGCGTGTACTCAACAAGAAGACCATCCAATATAACGTTAAACCAAGTTTCGCTTAGTTGGTAATTAAACTGTAAAGAAAGGATGATCGTGTAATTTAGTTTATATTGTAGTACCGAAAAATTTACACAAAAAATATTTAAGCCACCTTAAATTGTTTAATAATAAAGTTACATCTGTCGCCAATTAACACTTTGTATCACAACTAAAAACACTTTTTACAAGGTACCACTAGATAATAAACAGACCTATGTAAATTTGTTTCATTTCTGTACGTGATCTCCTCACATTTTTGCAAAGGGACAAGAAACTCCAGAAAGATGGCAAGTTTTATCAGATATAACTTTTTTAAATAAAACACCCTGAATAATATGTCACCATTAGAAAGGTCTTTTAAAGAGCTTTAAAAATACCACATTTGATATATCTTTCTTTAGAGGTGCTAGAGGTGCTCGCCCACTTAGATGAAGCGTGACGTCAAGAGAAAATTCGCCGATTTGCTTTACATGTAATTAAATGAAACCCTACCAATATAAGCGGCGCAGAGCGTCTTTATTGGCGGGGTTCTATTTAAATACATGAAAAACTTGTCCGGAGCAATTTTGACTCGTTGCGACGCGTCGCCTAAGTGGGCGAGCAACTTAATAGTTTTTGGAAAAATGGCCATATATAAATAAAAATTTAAATTATATACCGATATTCTGAATATTTTTCTACTTTTTTGCCATTAGTTTTGCAAGGTGACAAAAAAACTACTTTTCGTTTAGTTTCTCAAGGGACCGAACAAGCGTCAACCGACGCGACGCGTCTCCCAAATGTGCGGACTGCCATTTAAATACAAGGTAACCAATTAAGCGAAAGATACTCCAGCAACGCTTCGTCTGACGCTTTCCCTAGATGTGCGGGGTTTTTCTAAAAGTCGACTCTTATATCGCGTACCAACGTGTCGCCTATAGGGTAGACCGAGGCGAATCGAATCAGTGGGTAAATCGGATCAAAATAAGACAATCGTTAATATTTTTAAAACGCGTTCAAATGGAATGCCTGGATAAAAAATTAAAGGTTTATCTTCAAAATAAAGAGACTGGTATAACCACCATCAGAGGATTTGATTCAGTGTGTGGCATGCGAAGATTGGTGTCACGAAAAATGTGCTGATATGGAAAAGAAAGCCAGTATATACGAGTATGTGAATTATGTGTTACAAATTACAAGTTAATATCAATATTTATTATCTAAAAAATTTCAGTGATTCCAAAGTTTATAGTACCTTATAGGAACAGGAATATGTTGTGTATGATCCCATTTGCCCCGAGAATTGGGGCGAATCGGATATTTTTGTCCGTCATGTTTTTTACTATTATTTTAAAGAATTTAAAGGCAATTTAAGTTTTAAAACGTATATTGGATAGCTAAATAGTTACTAATTACTATTTTGTCAATAAAAGTAACATTTATTACACTTTAGTACGATTCTTATATTCTCAAACAAAATTGATCCAATTCGCCTTGGTCTACCCTATATGCGGGGTTCCATTTATTTGCATATAAACTAATTCGGCGAATGTTCTCTTGACGCGACGCTTCGTCTAAGTGGGCGAGCACCTTTACAGGTAAAAATTATGATGTAGGCTAACTAACCAGAACATGGTAAGTTATCGGTCTGCTTTATTGTTGTTTTATTTGCCTGTAAACTTTTTGATTTGGATAATCGTGTACATAATAAGATATTTATTAAGTATTTATTGTTGTTGTTTTTTATACATATGGTAATAAAAAAATATCAAACGTAAATAATAAAAGACAATTTTTCTTCGAGTTCTTTTTATTGTTTAGGAATATGCAATGAAGCAAATTTTATATATATTTTTTTTTAACTAAACAAGATCCAAAAAAATAATAATAATGAAATCTGTACTTTATTTGCTAAATCTAAAAGAAAGTATAACAATTTTAGATACGTCTGCCTGAATGTGATAGAAAAATAAATTATGTATTTTTTTAATGTTGCACGATTTTATTACAATTAAAATGAAGAAGGTAATATACTAAAAGCTAAAAAAAAAAATTGTAAATCCTAGCTACCAGATCGTACCAATCTTCTCCTCAATCTGGGGTATTGATCAGACAAATAATAAAATCGTTTGGCGTAGCGTATAAAGAGTAGATATTATGATAAAAAAATTTACGTGGCCAACGATTTTATTATTTGTCTAATCAATGCCCCAGATTGAGGGGAAGATTGATACGATCTGGTAGCTAGGAGCAACTAAATTATTTTTTAGCTTTTAGTACATAACCTCCGTCATTTTAATTGTAATAAAACCGTTTAACATAAAACATTTTTTACATAATTTATTTTCAAGTTTTTTAATTTGTTCTTAGTTAATACTTTTCATTCTATTGAGTCCATTTAGTTACTTACTATAACTAACCAGAATTAACCAACAATTGAATATTGAGGTAGTTGTGGGAAAAATAGGTAATCTGCCATTTTGTGGCGACGGCCATTTTGGATTTTATTTTTTTATAGTAATCTCTATTTTACCAATCAAGCTCTTTTATTTGATATGCATATAGAGAAAGTAGTGGAAAAAATATTTAAATCGCCATTTTGTGGTGGCGGCCATCTTGGATTTTGATTCTTTTATAGTAGGCTCTATTCCACCAACCACCCCTCTTCATTTATTACCCATATTAAGGTAGTTGTGGAAAAAAGATGCAATCCACCATTTTGTGTCGGCGGCCATCTTGGATTTTAATTTTTTCATAGTAAGTTCTATTCTACCAATCAAGCTCTCTTATTTAATGCCCACATTGAGGTAGTTGTGAAAAAGAAATATGTAATCCGCCATTTTGTGCTGGCGGTCATTTTGGACGTTAATTTTTTTATAGTGGGTTCTATTTTACCAATCAAGCTCTTTCATTTGATACCCATATTGAGGTAGTTGTGGAAAAAGATGTAAGACCACTTGATTATATGTTGTTAAGATCAAAAATGGTAAGCGATCCCTAATTTTAATGTTTTCCCTCTATGTGTGTTGTCTGTGCTCTTGAAGTCTATAACATTTAGGGGGCGTCTTGTTTCTCCAATGTACTACCCCCCACATTAGCATGATAACTGGCAGATACAATCTTTCTTTTGTGTAGATCGGGTTTTGTTTTCGTCAAAATGCTTCGCAATGTAGATCTAGACTTAAAGACAGTTTAAATTTTATATTTCTTGGTTATTCGTTTAATCTTTTAGATTTTCCATATGAAAATGTTAGGAGAGAAAAAGTATCTTGCCCAGGCGGTTCCAAATTACAACTATGTATAATTCTACTTATAGATATCTCAGCATAACCATTCTAAAGCAGTTCATTTTGATATTCCTTAGTTTAGCATTTAGAGTTGCTTTGTCGCTGCATATTGTGGTTGCACGTTTATATAAAGTTTTGATTATACCTAGTTGGGTTGCTTCAGAATGGTTTGATTAAAAATTAGGTTATTATCCCGTGTGTGTGTGGGTCTCCTACATACAGATATGCTAATTGCTCCATTAGATCTACTGACGATAACATCCAGAAAAGGTAGATATCCACATTTCTCTTTCTCTATAGTGAATTTATTGGAGTTATTTATTAAGTTAAGGTCGTTAAGAAAACAGTTTATCTGTTTGTCTGCTTTATTCCTGATTATAAAAGTATTGTCGATATATCGAAGCCAGATTTTTGGTTGGACGATTGCGGTTATATAAAAATTGGTTTGAAACCATTTCATATAAATGTTTGCTATCGCTTAAGTGAGTTAAAATTTACTTTTAAAAAAAAGTAACTATGCAGACAATACCTCAAGAGTTTCATCACACCCTCGAGAAGTAACGAACTTCTCAGTGAAAATTTTGTGTCATTCCTTAGTCTAGCCTCGACAGTGTTTAACAATTTCTTTAAAAACATATTTGTACATACGCTTTCGATATCAAAGCTGACGAATTTATCCAAGGGATCTATATTAGTGTCCTAAAGAATACTTACAAAAGTTAAGAATTCTTTACAAATAAAGAAGTTTTAAGCTAGTCAATAACGAATCTACCTAACTTGCTTATTGCTAAATCTCTTGAGCTGGTGATTCGTCGAAGTGGAATGTTATCTTTGTGAATTTTGGGCAGCCCATATAGATGTAGTGGTTTGCTGTGGTGTGATGTGATCCTAGTTCTAATATTATATAATTGTAGTTACTAGTTATTAGAGTGTTCGATATATTTTCTTTTAATTTTCTTGTAGAGTCACTGGGTAAAAGTCTGTTTTACCCTTATTAAGTGTAACTTTTATTTTCTTGTCCTATTCTTCCGAGTCCATTACCATCGCAGCGTTACACTTGTCAGCTAAAGGATCTTGATGCTTTTGTTCTTTTTAAATAACTTATTGCTTTACGTTTCTTCTGTGTGTTTTTGGTTGTTCCTGTTGCTGCTTTTTCTAGCACTGTTCTTAACCTCCATATCCGTAATTCATATTCTTCCGGTTCATCCAATTGAAGTGTTTCAATTAAGCTGATTATATTTAAAGTCAGCGCTTTGTGCGGAGCAACGGCAAAGATGACTCCATTGCCTAAAAGGGGTTGTTCGGTATCTGTAAGGTTTATGGAGAATATATTTATGACTGTTTTATTTATTCGTTAGTTGGTATTTTCTGGATGTTGCCGATTTTTAAATTTGGTAATTTTCTTTTCTAGTTTTTTTTTCATGAAGGTCGTTTTTAGGCTTGGAACATGTTTTAGTTTGTTAAATGTAATGTAAATAAGTTACCACCGATAAAAGAACTGTATTTTACTTAATGACATACAACAAAGATTTTCGCTCTTTGTAGTGATAGCAAACATTTATATGGAATGGTTTAAAAGTCATTTAACACCGCAATTATCAAACCAAAAAACTGGCTTTGATATATTGACGATACTTTTATAATCTGGAATAAAACAGACAGACAGCTAGATTGTTTTCTTAGCCACCTTAGCCTTATAAGTAACTCTATTAAATTTACTATGGAGAAAGAAAAATGAATGCACCGCCACGTGTAATAATACGCAAACCACTTGGTGCCACTTCTTCTTCATAATTTAAAACCTATTTAACGTAAACACATGAAACTACGTCGTGAATTTTAGACTGACTCACTGACATATAGATCATAAACCTAACCCATTTTCAGATGACCTAGAAATAATAAATTTGGAATCCAGCTCGGTAACTGTGTGTAAATAAAAAACAGTTAAAAAATAGTGGGGGTCCCGATACAAAAAGTTTTTTTTAATTGTAGCATTCGAACTATTACAAGCTTTCTTCTTGATATGATAAGTTGGTGTAGTGTAGTGGTTATCACATTCGCCACGCGGGAGGTCCCCGGTTCAATTCCGGGTGAAAACAACATTTTCTTTATTTTCTTTTTTGATTATCAAAAATATATTGACCACTAAAGCAATATTATGTTTCTTGTTTTGATGCCAACGCAAAAAACAAATCGAATACACAAGGCGTGAAAGAAATAAAAAATGGTTAGTGGTAATTGTATTGTTTTATATTTATTTTTCTTACAAAAGTAATGATATCCCACTAAAAACATAAAAGTTGAAAAGGTGAACCAAGTTCAATATTAGAATTATGCTTGACTGTGAGCTTCGCCGCAAAAAAAAAGAAGATTTAAATGAGTGACAAGTCCGGTACAATATCCAAATATGTATGGGATCTTAAAGTAGGTTAGATATGACTTGGCAAGTTTTTATCAGAATTAAAAAAATATATATATTATATGTTGAATATCTTTATAAAATGACGATGATGTAATAAACTGGCCAAGTCAAATCTAACCTACTTTAAGATCTCATATATATTTGGATTTTGTAGAGAATTTGGTACTTATTTGGATCTTCATTCTTTTGCGGCGAAGCCCACAGCCAAGCATAATTTTAGTATTAAACTTGGCTCAACCTTTATATTTTACTTTTGGTGGGATATTGTATCTACCAGGTACCCACGTGAAAGGTCGTACATTGGAGAAACAAACGCCCTTTAAATGTAACAGACTCAAAGAGCACAAACAACACACACAGAGAAAAACATCAAATCAGGGATCCCTGACTATGCTTGATCTTAACATAACATCAAGTGGTCACAAGCACGGGTTGCTCACAAGGAAGCACATTGGAGAAAGTGCAAATTAAAGGAAATAATTTTTCTTAAAAACAATAATAACCCAAGTAGCAATCCAAGTGTGAACATACCAAACATTTAAAAACCAATCTTTAAGCGTACCAATGCCGGCGTCTTGGGTAAGCAACCTCAGGCTAGACCGAATCCAACTTCATCTCGGGTGAATAATCTTCCCCAGTGTATATTTACTCAGTAGCTTTAGAAATTAGGTTAAGTTTACATTTGGAAACATATAGAGATAGTACTGCCCGAAATGTTGTGTGAATAAATTAATGGGAGTCCGAAATTCTTCTTTTACTAATTTTAGATACATTTTTACAATTGGTTGCGTATTTTTTGTTGATAGAAATATTCGTTTATAGCAATGATATATTTTATTTAATAAATAATAGTTTAAAAAACTAAAAAACACGCTTTTATATGCAACCGAACTAAAAATTAGAAAATAATTTTTCATTATAAAGAGTTTGTCACATCAGAGTAAAAAGCGTGGGGTGCTTAATATATTAAATGTTATAATTATTCTATTTGCCAATATCTATGAGGGAAAAGTTATGAAAAAATAGTAAAATGCACCCCACGCTTTTTACTCTGATGTGACAAACTCTTTATAATGAAAAATTATTTTCTAATTTTTAGTTCGGTTGCATATAAAAGCGTGTTTTTAGTTTTTTAAACTATTATTTATTTTTCATTTTTTAGTTCGATATATCAATTAGTTAAATGCTCCAGTTTATTCACTAAAAAATTCATTCGCCATTTTGTCAAGAGAAACATAGGATCTGTAAAGGAATTTTTTTATCCTGACGGTCCTAATCAGGATAACGGGATACTGTTTGCAGATTATTGCATTGTCATGGGTCCTTGATAACGTGTGCAAAGTTTCAAAGAAATCGAATCGCTGGAAGTTGGTAAAAATTAGGCTCAAAGATTCCGGTACATAGATAGATGGATAGATAGATAGTGACAACCCAAGTTAATAAAAGCGTGTTAAAAAGATTGTTCACCAGGCAAATTTGTATAACATACTGATGTTTCGCCGTAAATCCCTTGCTGCCATATTTTAAACCTCAAAGTCTGTAAGGACAACGAAATATTCTAAACTTATTTTTTAAAATAATATAGGCACGGGATTGGCTTTTGCAACGTCCAAAATTATTTTCATTTTAAAATTATACTCTTTTAATTATTCTAAAATCTGCTTTTGCCCAAGTATTTTGTCTTTTTAATTATTTAGTAAAATGTGTTAAATTCTAAAAATTTATTTGGTTTTGGCATCACTGCTTAATTTAGGCGACTCTAGGCGGTGCTACCCTCATAAAAATGTGAAGTATTTACAAAATAAAATAGAGTTCTTACAATTACGTTCCAGAGACCTACTCAAAGCACGATTTTATAAAACGATATGAATGTACAGTGGCGGCGTAAAGAGAAATTAGTTTTGTTAAATACCTAATTTTAACTTTAACAAGTCACAGACTTGAGAGCGTTATCAGAAATAAAATTTTGGATCGTAAATATTGATTTCAGAATTACAGATTAGGGATGCGCGATTTTCATCGGTGATATCAAACCATCGATGTTAGGGAATCGATGGTCGATGTTTTAGAAGCTTTTAGGTATAGCCCGGCTGTTTTTTATTTAGAAGCATATAAAATGACACAACCACAAATTTGGTGGATTGTTTTTAGGAATTTGACCGGTTTGCCGCGAAATAATAAATAGGGTGTTAGTCTCAGGTTTAAATAAAGGAATCTTCCGATTTACCGATAAAATTAGTAAAAACCGCCAGTAATAACAAATTTATTTACATTTTTGGCGGTTTTTATAGACGTAAATAAAAAAACCGCTGGACGGCGGTTCGCTTCTTATAATTGAGCAAAACCGCTGGCGGTCATTTTGCCAGTGCCTAAAGAAAAATACCACAACCATTTATATTTAGTATTATTGTTATATATTTAAATAAAAAATTAATAACGCAAGTCTACCTGGACACATAGCTTGGGATTTCATAGTAAAATTTTTTCTTTTATCCAAATACAGAACGTTTCAAAACTTGGTAGGTAGCTGAAATTTTATTTATTTTTTAGTTCGATATATCAATTAGTTTTCTGCGAACATGTGATATTGAAATGTTTCACGAACTATTTCGAAATCTAATCATTTCATTTAAAGCTTCACTGTTGCATGGGGTTTCAGAACGCAACTACTCCGAACAAGTTTCTGTCAGCCTTATGCTGAGAATACGTCCGAAACTGCACGCATGCGCAGATCGCGCACTAGCTCTGTCTCTGTTACTCTCCTACAGAAAATCTATAAAGGAATTTACTTATCCTGGCGATCCTAATCAGGATAACGGGATACTGTTTGCAGATTATTGCATTGTCATGGGTCCTTGATACGTATGCAAAGTTTCAAAGAAATCGAATCGCTGGAAGTTGGTGAAAATTAAGCTTAAAAATTCCGTAACATACATACATACATACAACCCAAGCTAATAAAAGCATGTTAATTAAACAAAAATAATAAAATTAAAAATTAATTATTATTTAGGTTTAAAATTTTAAAATTTTTATCTTTTTTAGGATATTCTAGAACTGCTTAAGCCTGATTTATAGTTTCAGTAACGTAAGCCGTAAAACTTAAGACTTAAGCGTTAAGACGTAAAAAGTAAGCAGTAATAACATTTTGCTTTGGCTGTCTAATTCCTTCATCATTTTTGTACAAAAAAATAGACCTTATTTAAATCGATACCTTGGACCTTTTTTCATAAAATCGCAATCAGACATACTAGCATTTTTTATGTAATAAAAAATTCATTTCTTTTGATAAAATTATTAACTTGTGGGACGGATGGGGTTTCCAAGGAAACAAATGGACCGAAAATTTTTCATTTTTCAAAAAAATCCATTTTCATAAAAAATTTTGCTTGTAAAAAATATGATTCACGATGAGAAAATGTTGATTGTGTTTACAGGGTTCGCAAAAACTTTAAAAGCAATATTTTTCTCCAAGAGTAAACTACTTTTTATTTTTAAGCAATATCTTATTGGAAATATTTATTTAGAATCAAGACTGTAGTCGGTAAAAACAATGGTACATTTTACTAAAGTTTATAATTTTGCGAAAATGCCTTGATCACATCCATTTACAGCTGAAAAATTCTGTTGTGTAGAAAATTGGAGAAAGCTGTGTTTGAAAAGCAAATTTAAGAGTTTTTCAAGTCATTTTATTATAAAAATTTAAAATAATACATTTTTTATAACTTCAATATTAACTTCCTAAAACTTTTTAATACCCCTGTAACAATAATAAAGTAATTTAAAGTGCTATTCAAAGTATTATTTTTTAAATATTTTGTTAAAAATATAGGTAGTTTACTCTAGGAGAAAAATCATGTTTTTAAAGTTTTTGTATACCCTGTATACAAAATTAACATTTTCTATTCGTGAATCATATTTCTTTACAAGCAAAACTTTTTATGAAAAATTACTTTTTTTGAAATATGAAATTTTTGGTTCATTTTTCCTCTTGTAAACCCCAGTCGGTAGAAAGGATCTGAGTTTTTTGAAAGAACCTAAAGCATTCCAAGATATTTAGGCTTTTTATTGTCAAGATTTTATGCTGTTCAAAAATATCTTTTTAATTGTTAAATTTCCAAATACAGAATACAGCACATATAATAAGAGTTAACATGAAATATTTAAAATACTTTTTGTTATACTTTGAGCCTTTATAACCTACATTTTTCAGCTCATTTTCTACAAACATATATATAATACTATTTACTTGATCACGACATATTTTTGTTGCACAAGATGAAACTTTCAAGAAATTTTAGTGAAATTTTACTAGCAAATTTAAAATTTTCAATATTTCAATAAATTTCAGAAATTTCACTTAAATTTCATAAATTTCCGAAATTTTACTTGAATTTCCAAAATTTCACGAATAATCATTAAAATTTTAAATGAAATTTTACTTTCTTTTAAAAAGTAATTTTTTTCCATCCCTAACTTCAACAAGTTAGGCCGCTAATACCATTCAGATAAATTCCGTAGTGCTTTATATGTGTAAATTAGATTTTCGTATATCAAGTTGTAAGCATAAATTTATTTAAGAACTTTTTTAACTCTTGTATTTTTTTCATTTTACCAACTTTAAATTAAAAGAAAATCATTATATGTCGAGATGGGGAAAATATAATAATTATAAAAAATGTAACAAACTTATCCTCTTTACGATATAATACCCGCGGCTTCGTACGCATTAAATTTTATCTAACCAGATTTAGATTAACCCAAAGCTAATTATGCATATAAAAACCTTCCTCTTAAATCACTCTATCTATTATTTAAATAACTGCATTAAAATCCGTTAAGTAGTTTTAAAGATCTAAGCATACATACATACAGAAGGGGGTGGCGACTTTGCTTTATGCATGTAGTCAGTTAAAACTTCCTCTTGAATCCCTCTATCTAATAAAAACAATGCATCAAAATCCATTGAGTAATATCAAAGACAATTGAAGTTTCACTAAACTATAGTTGTCTTTGGTAATATCAATTTTTAAATGAAAATTTAATTAAAAATTGTAAATGTTAAATGTGTGTTCCTTTTAAAACACTTTATCTATTAAAAAGAATCACAACAAAATCCGTTGAATAATATCTAATTTTAAATGTAAACTTTTTTTTAAAACACTCTGTATATATATATTTTTGGATATTATACATAAAACCTTTTTTTTAAATCACTCTATCTAATAAAAAAACGCATCAAAATCCGTTGAGAATAATAAAGCCAATATCAAATTTTAAATATAAACCATTTTTAAACACTCTGTACATGTTTTTTTTAAATTTTATTATACATCTAAACCTTCCTCTTAAATCACTCTATCTATTAAAAAAACGCATTAAAATCCGTTGGGTAATATCAATTTTAAATTAAAAGTATTTTTTAAAACCCTCCGTATATGTTTTTTTATATTATTGTACATATAAACCTTTCTTTTAAATTACTCTATCTATTAAAAAGAACCACATTAAAATCCGTTAAGTAATATCGAGTTTTAAATGTAAACTATTTTTTAAACACTTTGTATATGCTTTTTTCTTGGATATTATCATACATATAAGCCTTCCCTTTGAATAATGCTATCTATTAAAAAAAACGCATCAAAATCCGTTAAGAATAGTAACGTCAATATCAAATTTTAAATATAAATCACTTTTTTAAACACTCTGTTATGTTTTTTCTTTTTGGATACTATAATACATATAACCCTTTCTCTTGAATTACTCTATCTATTAAAAAAGACTGCATCAAAATTCGATACGAATAGTAAAACCAATATCAAATTTTAAATATAAACAATTTTTTTAAACACTCTGTATAGGTATGAATTTTTGGATACTATTATATACATAAACCTTCCTCTTGAATCATCCAATCTATTTAAAAAAATCGCATCAAAATCCGTTGAATGGTTTTAAAGATCTAAACATACATACAGACAGACCAAAAAAGGGACTTTATTTTATACTATGTAAAGATAATAATATTATGGCATACGTTAAATAATTTTTAGTTTTCAAACAAAAAGATATACAAATATTGTTCAGTGGTTATAGTTTTATCATTTATAAGTAATATTAGGCAACATTTACATTAGATTTATTTGGATAGGTACATACTGTGTAGGTAGTGCAATATTAACCTTAAATGAATAAATAATTTGAGACGACGCTGATAAATTTATTATGGCATTCTATTATGGCATCTTGCGGCTGTTTTGGAGACTAGGTAAAACAACGGTGACATCTGTTTTCGAGGTTTCGCCCAAGCCCCAAAGGAGCAATTTCAGCGCCATAAAGCGTTTTCCGTATGTACTACAAGATTTGACCTCAGCGCCAACTGGTGCCCATTACGAAAAAATAGGCTCTTAAGTGGTTATACGGGGGCTTATGAAGGTGTAACATCTAGTTAAATAAAATAGATCGTTGTTTATAGGCTACTTGGACTTACTAAATTTAATTAGGTTAGTGCTTAATAACCCCCTTTAATGTCCCAAATAACACCGCCAATTTACAACTAAATTGGGTAAAGAATATTTAACATATTTTTAAATACCATTGTTTTAACAAATTTAACACCCTGTATTTTAAGAACAAAGAAGTTGCGGACTCATGTTTATGTAACCTTTGGTTTCTTACTTTAATAAGAGGATTCTTCTTTAGGTTAAAAACACAGTTTAGGAGCACACTGTATATTGGTGTTTTCAATATTTAGGATATAGGGTGTTCCTTTAAGATATGCTTATATTTAAAAGTGTAATTCTGGGACTTATTGGAAGGAGAAAGCTTTCTTTGGATACATGGGTTCACGTTTTAATTTTTGGGGCACAGAGAACTAAAAATGTGTTAAACACTTATTTGAGTAAAACTTGTTAGACGGTATACAGGTTGTTTATTAAACATGGGAATAAATTTAAGAGGGTACTTTCTTATATCTTTTTATAAATAAAAATCTATAAACCTATGTCCCGACTCGCTTCAATTCTAACATACAGGGCATTTTAATTAAAAAAAAGGCGTTATCTTTTAAATATCTTAGGAAACCTTTAACCGATTCGGATAAAATTTTTGACACTTTTTTAATTCAATAGAGCTCTTGTAAAGCTTTGCCTAGATTAGTAATATTGGGTCCAGTGGCATCTTAGTGGGCAACACAGCCAATATTATTGTGATCAAAAACTACGCCACAGTTCAGCAATAAAAGGTGCAACTTTTTGGTATGATGTATTTTTTTCGTATCTCGATTCATTTTTGAGAAAAAAAATCAAACCACGTTAGTCATTCTAAAAAGTAGCCCTAAACTGCATTAAGTAATGTCCAAAATTAAAAACATAATAATAACAATTTTCACCTTAGTATATAGGGAAAATGACAATTTTTGATGAAATACACAACTGCTTATTTATTTTTAGGCAAATAATTGTTTTATTTTTGTTTTTGCTTTTTATGTTATAAATTGTTTATGGGTCCTTTTTAGAAGAAATTAAGGTAGCTTTAATATTTTTTCTCAAAAACTAATGCGGATACGAGAAAAATACAAGTGACTAAAAAGTTAAACTGGTAATTGCTTAAAAAGAAAAAGGTATTAAAACTTAATAAAAAGTCAGTGGCGTACTTTTTTCACACTAATATTGTCTGTGGTGCCCACTTAGATGCCACTGGACCCAATAATACCAATCTAGGCAAAGCTTTACAAGCGCCTTATTAAATTGAATAGGTGTCCCAAATTTCATTCAAATCGGTTAAAGGTTTTCCTAAGAACTAAAAACTTTAACGCCCTGTATCTAAAAATGAAAGCAAGTCCGGACATATGTTTATAGGAACGTTTTTCACAAAAGTATAAGAAAAGCACCTCCTAAAGTTTTGCCCCATGTTTAATATACACACTGTCTAAGACCTATTTAAATAAGTATTTATTTTTGTTGTTACATAACTGCTAATAAAAAATTATAAATCCTAATTTTTGCAGAAAAACACAACAACACAAACAAAAATTATAAAACACATGCTTCTTTTATGGTTTAAAATCATGCAATTATGGGGATTTTTTTTCTTAAAATAAAAAGTAACAAAAAAATAGGAGACATAAAGTTATATTCCTTTAGGTACCACTCGAGACGCCACTGGACTTATTAAACGTAATTAAGTTAGTGTAAAATAAACCCATTGATTCCGGAAATATCATTAGTAAATTAAAGGAAAAATTGGTAAAGAATATTTAAGATATTGTTTCGAAACACCGCGTATAAAAACACGTGCCTTCGTTTTTATACCTTTATTAACAATGTAACGTAACTATGGTTACAATAACGGCAAAATCTTAAATTGTCAATGTCTCGAAGTTTACAGCATAAAAGTCGAATTTGTACTAACTGATCGAAGGTTTCCCGTCGCCCTTTTATAGTATGGTGAAAGAGTAAAGAATGATCTAGAATCTTCGAGAAATATCGTAAAAATTCCATAGTACAGGATGGCATAAAAGCTCTCAATGGATAATTCAGGCGTTTTCGGAAACCTTCGAAAGTGATGAAAGAATTTGGAAAAATTAAGGTAAATTATTTAAATAAATTAACAAACTTAATTAAATGATCCTAACTCTCTACAATTCTCTAACCTAAACACTTTTTTGAAAGTCTAACAATATTTAAAAAAAAAAAAAACATTTTATTTCACAAGTTTATCACTTAGTATCTTAAAAATTGAGACGGTAGGACATGGGGCCTTTTTTCCTTAAGTAAGTTTAAAATTTTTATTGTTTAATATGCAATGTATTTAAGAAACACCCTGTTTGTATAGCAATAAAAATTAATTTAATATATTTAATATATTTTCAGGTATGGACAAATCTGTACACAGTAGCAAATGGACTTTATAATTTAAAAGCACAGCAAAGTTAAGCATTATTTATAGTTTAAAGTGTACCAGGCATACCACTTACCTAACAATATTATAAAAAGTAATAAATTTAAAAGTAGAAATTTATAAAAATAAATTAGATGTCAAAAAATGTAATTGCTTTATTTATAGGTCTAGGAATGCACCCCCAACTGCCTTGGCAAAAGACCTTTAGACCTTAGAATAGGACCGGGATAACCCATGCACTGAAGCTGCTCGGCTTATTGTGCGCCCTTTTACGTCTGGGTGATGTCAGCCAGACGGGACCTACAGCTTAACGTGGGTTCCGAACCACGGTCCTATGCGCGACAACTTAAGACCTCGTCCCCACTCAGAGGGACTAACAAACCTACCAACTGAGTGGGGTCCGCGCATGTCTACGGTTGCGCAGGACACGGCAAAATGTGTTCTGGCACCTTAGTCCTTGCTGGCTATTAGCGTCGATACATTTTGCACTTTGTCCGTCTTGTTGAGCTAACCACACACAATTTCTGACCTTGGCCGCCGCGCCGGCAGGATTCAAACCCAACTCACATCGGTTCTGCGCTCAACGACCTGGCTTGGCCAAACACCCGACTAAAAGACCTTTTACACATATTCAAATAATTAAGCAGGCTGCCCACTGAATCGGCATTGGCCGTTCTGGCTCTGTCGGTACATTCGGTAGTTTTTGGTTTATGCATAATATAATGAGGCACCGCATTGGTTCGGTACTCTCAGTTCGGCCCGAATTACGTTGAGCTTCTAGCAATCCAGGTTCGTAGAAACTCCTCCGTTTTGTTTTTTGTGAAACTTGTCAATAAACTGCCGACGAAACCATACAGGCTTCTTTAGACTAATCTATTGAAGCAACTAATACAATGACTGCAACTTTTTTTATCTTTAGACAATCCACAAAGGCTAAAAGCCTAAATACTAACGTACCTTGTGCAGCCGTTTTTTAAAATAAATGGATTAAATTTATGTGTATTTACATAACTACCTAATATAGTACAGAAAATGAAGCTCTAAAATAGGGAAAACCTGGCAATTCCTTGGTCCTGCATGGATTGACTTGAAATTTGAACAGAAGGTAGGGCATAGCCCAAGGATCAAAACCTATATCGAACCGACTGCAGGCGCCAAAACCCTGAGGGTGGATGCCACCCCCCAGAGGGTAAATTTTTTTTTATTACAACAGAAATTGATTGTAAAAAGGATTATTAGCAAAAAATGTTCTATACATTGTTGTTACAACATTAATATCTTTTAAGTTATTTGCGATTAAAAGTAACAATTTTTCGACGCAAGAATCGAACTTTTAATGGGTTTTTCACTAATAACTAGAAAAGTATGCATTTAATCAAAAAAACTGTACAAAGCAAAATTGTAGTTTTTAAAAATACAAACAAAATTATCTTATTATAAGTTTTCACCACTCAATACAAACTGAAATAGGGAGTGTTAATTGTTAGCTTTTTTCGTCCAATCCAAAATTTAATACATTCAAAGTCAAATAACGGGAAAGTTCTGCATTTTTCGAGAAAAATTTATTAAACCTTTTTAAAGTACATAATCAGAATTTTTATAAAAAAAAATAGCTTAAAAATTGAGTAAGTTATGATAAAAATAACATCAGTAACTATTATTTTCTACGAAAAAATCAATAAAACAACTCTCTAACTACCCCCTAATTAAAGTTGACCTTTAATCTTTTACAATTCTGTTAATTCATGTATTGGTAATACGTCTAGGAAGTTTTAGCAATTTAGAATATCTTATTCCAAAAATATTATTTAGATTTTTATGCTTCAAAGTGGCCTCTTCAAATTTTTCGAAGAAAAATTTATTGGTTTTTTAACGTATCTCCTTTGTTTTTAATGATAAAACATTATTTTTTAAGTTTTTTGTAGGGTTTTTTAAGAGCTATAAGGCTTTGGAAGTAAAATTCTTTAAGATTCTCTGGTTTCTAAATGGGGCGAGTTTAAAGGGCTCAAAAAGGTGCTGCTCGTTCGTAAATAGAGCGTTTTAAAGGACTATACCTCGCCAAATATTCACTGTACAGAAAACCCACCCACATTTATTCAATAAAAAACCTACAATTTAAGTTTTTATTATTTTTCTCATCTCCAGTATTTTCGGAGTAATTTAGAAAAAAAGATGAAAAATATTAAATTGTAAATAATCGTTTTTACCTCAAGCTTAAATTTTCCGGAAATTAAGCATTTAAAATTGAGCACACTTCTTGGATGTATGATTAATATCTGTATAGAGAGAACTGCAAAAGGGTAAACGTAAATTTTAAATGGGAGGTAATTAGGGGCTTGTCCCATTTGATTTTTCTTTAAAAAAATTAAATAGTAACCTTAATTTTTTTATCTTTGGACAAATTACGAAGGCTTGGGGGAAGGAAATACCTCCGCGGGCAGCAGGTTCCACATTCTAGAAACTCTAGGGATAAAAGAACGAACAAAGTGGAAGGTTCTGGGTCTGTCCAGTTGGACCGTATAGGGATGCATACGTGCGGCACCACGTGTTTCTTTGTTGGAAACCGCGAGTGGAGGAACTATACTGGACAATTCTTTAGAGCAGAAGCCATGGAAGTTCCTATAAAAAAGCTATAAATTCCCCACAGCCCAACGATGGGCTGGCAAGAGAGGGAAGTGAAGGATCATTAATGAGACGAATAGCTCTTCTTTAAATGGAATCAAGAATGCTTAAGGTTTTTGGGGACGCCATGCCCCAGATATAAGAACAATATTCCCAGGGAGGTCAGATTTGGGAAACAAATAAAGTGTATAAATTAGAAAAGGAAAAATGCTTTTTGGCTCGAAAGAGAAATCCAAGCATTTTTAAAGCTGCCGTGGCTATAGATACAATGTGTTTATGCCAGTTAAGGTTATTTTTAAATGTAACGCCCACAAGATTGCAGGTGTCTTTGCTCTGTAAAAATTGACCGCTCATAAGTAGAGGATGAGTATTTGATAATCCTTTTCGCGACAAGGAACATGGTTGTGTTTTGGATGCATTAAAAGGAACGAGATTTTTGGCGCCCCAATCAATGTTAAATTAAGATCCTTCGAAAGAGATATCAAAGCATCGCTTTGCGTTTCTTTTGAAATCAGATTTAGTAATGGGTTTAAGAACCTGAAAACTGGAGTAAAGGGTACTATTGTCGGCGAAACTATGAATGTAATTAGAAGTGGACGAGATGAGGTCGTTGATGTGAAGAAGAGACAATGTTGGTGCCAGAACTGAGCCCTGAGACACTTCAGCATTTACTTGGTGAAAGTTTGAAGAAAAGCCGTCCACAATACCTGATATACGTCGATCAGATATATAACTAAAGGGCCAAGTACAGAGTTTAGTTGAAAGACCATAGGAGGGAAGTTTATTAAGAAGTGCGGCATGCAACGATCTGGGACTCACCTAGAAACTCAAGAGACTTATTCCAGCAGTGTGATACAAAGGAAAAAAGATCTACTGTAGATCTTTTGTGGCGAAATCCATACTGCCTGCCATGCAAAATTTTGTGTTTTTCTAAATACTTAAGATATTGTAAATAAATGAATTTTTCCATTGCTTTACAAAGAACTGAGACAATTGAAGTTGGTCTATAGTTAGATGAAAGAGATTTAGATCCTTTCTTCGAAACAGGTTGAACACGTGCAGCTTTCCAGCTTTTCGGAACGATACCTTTGTCGTAAGAAATTCGAAAGAGCCGAGTTAAGATTGATGCAAGTTCTGAAGTACGTTTTTTAAAACGACTGCTGGTATGCCGTCCAGCCCAGACGATTTCTTGGTGTTAAGAGAAGAAAGGATACGCTTAATGTGTTTTACCTTAAAAATAATATCGGGCATTTTATAAAGAACTGGAGTAATAGCTGGAATTTTATGATTTACGGGAGGGTCTAGAGTTGAATTGGCAGCAAATTGTTTAGCAAATATTTCTGCCTTTCCTTTGGCGGTAGAAATAATATCGTCTTCCAAAGTAAGTGGTGGAAAAGAACTGGTTCAAAAATTTCTACTTATGTTTTTCGCAAAGGACCAGAAAGATTTGCTTCCATTTGAGCAAAAAAGAACTTTGTTTTTAATACGATTGTCGAAGAAGTCTTTGGCTTTAAAAACTGTTTGACTGTAGTAGTTTCTTGCTTCAATGCTAACCTGTCAGTTTTCTGGACTAGAATCCTGTAGAAAGTTTTTGTGAGCCTGAACTTTTAAAATTCTAGCTTTATTACAAGATTTGGAAAACCAAAATTATGCTATTCGACATAGGAATTATTAGATGGGGACCGGTACAAACAGCAGATAAGTTTAGTTGAAGACCTAAGGAAAAGTTTAAGCCAAAAGATATCGGGCCTATCTGATTCAAGATTGAAAACTTGAGCACAAGCCAGATCGTTGCGGACGTAAGCACCTACTCCACCATGTGGGCGTAAAGACGAAATAAGTTCGTAGCCTGGAAAGAGTAGGTGGCTGGTTGAAGATTTAGAACTTATTTGGGTTTCCGTTAGAAACAGTATGTGGGGCTAAGATGACTGAAGGTGATGGTAAACTGAGTTTATATTGGTGTTAAGCCCACATAAGTTTGCAAAAGAAACGTCCATTAAGACTTCACGGGTCCTTAAAGGGTAAGTGAGGTGGTACTCCCTCTGACGAGGAAAGCTCTTCTACCACCTAAACCTTTATCATAACTCACTGATTTGTATGCTACTTTTTTTTATCTTTAGACAAACCACGAAGGCTAAAAGCCTAAATACTAACGTACCGTGGGTGTCTTAGGCGAGGTAAGAGGGAGTTTGTTGATACGGGATTAAATACTTGAAATTTTGTGGGGGGAAGAAAAGACCTCCGCGGGCAGCAGATTCCACATTCTTGAAACTCTAGGGATAAAAGAACGAACAAAGTGCGGGGCCTCCAGTAGGACCGTATAGGGATGCATACGCGCGGAATCACGAGCTTTTCTGATGGAATCCGTGAGTGGAGGAACTATACTGGACATTCCTTCAGAGCAGAAGCCATTCCACGATTATCCCAGCTACATCTGCTGGAGTATTAAACAGAGTGGCCACACATGTCGTAACTTGTACCAGTAATAGTGTTATAGTTTGTCATGTAAATGTCCAAAGTATTCTTAATAAACTTAATAGATATATGTTATATGCGATTCTCACTATAAGTCACGTACAAGTCACGATGTCCTTGGTTCCCATGGTATCAGGTTTCATCTCCGAGAAAGCCATATCAGCAGAACCAGCCAAGATGCCTGTTCCCAGCCAAGTCAGCATTTATTTTAGTATAAATACCATTCTGTCTTTAGATTTAAGTTAGTTAAGAATTACTTGTCTTACTCGTTATTATGTTAGTTTAGATTTTGAATAAAATTGTTTATTAAAAAGTGAATTATAAGTGAAGTGATATAATATAAATATAGTGTCGGTATTAGCATTTTAAACTATTCTCTCTTTTCTTATTTTTGTCGAACAAACTATCGACATGGTAGATGTGCTATATACATATAAATATTAAAAATGCTTTTAAAGGAAATTTAAAATCTATACAATTACTAAAGGGTTTATCGGTAGAGCGGTGTATTGAAATGTGTAGCATAACAATCTCGAATTAAATATCGATTCTTTGTGCGTATAGGCCCCCACGGGTGACATAGAGATGTTTTTTGATATTTTTGCTAAGACTGTAGAGGTACTTTTAAAGTCCTGTAATCCAAATATTGATTATTCCAAAGTCTCAGATAGAAAATCAATTTTGTGTGAATTTTTAAATCTTTTAGTTTGAATGTTACAACATCTATGTCAACTAGAATTGCCAGTAACCAGTTTGGTGAACAGGGTGTCAGTGCGATTAATTATGTCTGCACCAATATACCGAGCAAGAATTATAGGTGAAAATAGTAAATCCTTACTTAGGTGACCATCTTGCTCATGTAATAAATGTATTTAGCTATTTTGACAAAAAAATTCTTACAGGCCCGAACGTAGACTAAGCAGAAACCTTAGTCTTCAAAATTTATCTAAATTTGCACATAACGTTGGATCGACTGACTGGTCGAGCTTATTGAAGTTCTTAAATATAAATGACGCTTGGTCTAATTTTATTGACTACCTTAGTCATTTTTTAAACTGTAATTGTCCTTTTAAATTAGGCAGGCTCGTAAATTATACAAAAGGTAAACCAAATAAGTGGTATGGACCACATTTAATATAACAAAGGCATGAACTTCATGAGCTTTATTATCTGCAGAGTCATACAAAATGCTCTAAACAAAGGGTATTGTCAAGAAATTTCTGATCATTTTGTAGAACACGTTAGCTCGGTTACTCACATAAAATTGTTAACAGCTTACGGTCAGAATATATCAGTGCCACCTACCAGTATAAAGTGTATAAAACGTAGCATTGTTATTCTTGACATTAACCAAGGGAAAGTTATCTCTATTATTAATTAATTAAACAAACCTTCCTCAGGATTCGATAATATAAATTCCTAAATGTTAAAAATAATAGTAAATTGTGCCTCACTGCCTTTAGCTTATTTAATTAATAGAGCTTTACATCAGGGCACTTTTCCATAAGTATTAAAGCAAGCAGTAGTAACACCAATTTACAAAAAAGATGATCCGTTAAATCCAGCTAATTATAGGGTATAGGTAACACGATATCTAATAGTTGTCAAGAAATTTCTGATCATTTTGTAGAACACGCTAGCTCGGTTACTCACATAAAATTGTTAACCGCTTACGGTCAGAATATATCAGTGCCACCTACCAGTATAAAGTGTATAGAACGTAGCATTGTTATTCTTGACATTAACCAAGGGAAAGTTATCTCTATTATTAATTAATTAAACAAACCTTCCTCAGGATTCGATAATATAAATTCCTAAATGTTAAAAATAATAGTAAATTGTACCTCACTGCCTTTAGCTTATTTAATTAATAGAGCTTTACATCAGGGCACTTTTCCATAAGTATTAAAGCAAGCAGTAGTAACACCAATTTACAAAAAGATGATCCGTTAAATCCAGCTAATTATAGGGTATAGGTAACACGATATCTAATAGTTGTCAAGAAATTTCTGATCATTTTGTAGAACACGTTAGCTCGGTTACTCACATAAAATTGTTAACAGCTTACGGTCAGAATATATCACTGCCATCTACCAGTATAAAGTGTATAGAACGTAGCATTGTTATTCTTGACATTACCCAAGAGAAAGTTATCTCTATTATTAATTCATTAAACAAACCTTCCTCAGGATTCGATAATATAAATTTCCAAATGTTAAAAATAATATTAAATTGTGCCTCACTGCCTTTAACTTATTTAATTAATAGAGCTTTACATCAGGGCACTTTTCCACAAGTATTAAAGCAAGCACTAGTAACACCAATTTACAAAAAAGATGATCCGTTAAATCCGGCTAATTATAGGCAAATATCTATATTAAGTATATTCTCCAAGGTCTTTGAAAAATTTCTCTATGAAAATCTAATTGATTTTTTCAATTTAAATAAAATAATAACCCACTGTAAACATGGCTCTAGAAAAGATAAATCAATCGAAACGGCTTCTTATGATGTACTAAATTTTGCATATAGTGAATTAGATAAAGGAAAATATGTGTTATGCTTGCTGTTTGATCTAACAAGAGCCTTTGATACAGTAAACAAGAATTTTTCTATTAAGAAAATTGTGTAATTCTGGTGTAAGGGGGCTTTAGACAATATTGATTCGTATATGTCTAACAGAAGTACATACTTCTGTTAGACATATACTTCTTACAAACATTTGTAAGATATAAAAATAGCGAATCTTGTAATAAGGATGTGACAATGGGTGTGCCCCAGGAATTAGTCTTGGGACCTCTTTTATTCATGTTATATGTAAACGATCTGCCTGAATATATAAGCAAGGGAAAATTAATTATATTAACAATTACGTTATCGGCAAATACTCCTGAAGAGTTATTGTATATGACTAGGAATGCATCTGATGAGCTTGCAACTTGGTGCCAGCATAATCAGCTTATACTGAATATAAATAAAATCGTCTTCTTAAATTTAAATATAAAAAGACCCATTTCACTGGAGTGTGATTTGTTACCACATGTAAAAGTTTTTGAGAACTTGACTTGACGAAAATTTGAATTTTAACTGTCATATCGAACATGTATGTAAAAACTAAATTCGGCTTAATCGAGTTTTTTTGACACAAAAACGCATCATTTGCTTGATATTTCGACTCGCTCCGTTAGAGTCATGTGAGTCCACGTAGAGACAATAAGATCTCAACGTTTTATTCTATATATATTTTAAAGTGTGTGCTGTTCGTAAAACAAAATTACTCTTGTTTTACTACACTTGGTCAAGACCATAATTATAACACGCGTAATGGCCGTGTTCTCAGAATCCCTAGTCATAGAACTTCATTTTTTAACAAGTCACCATTGTATAATTTTATTGTTTGTTATAATAAGTTGCCAGAAAGTATAAAAAGTATATCTCATTTTGAAAAGTTTAAAAGTGCAACTAAACGCTTTCTTGTAAATAATAGTTTTTATTCTTTGGGTGAGTCCTAAAAAAATACGTGTTCAAGTATCTTTATTTATATGTATTTTTTCATATTCTTTTTATTTTTTGACTACGTATAAATGTTGTTTTATGTATTTTTTGTAAATTATGTGTACGTGAGTGTTCATATACAACTTAATATGGTTTAATTTTTTTTTATTAATTTTACTTTTAAAGGTTTTTAATTTAATTTTAAATTATTCTTTTACTTATTTAATTAATTCTCAAACTATGTAATCGTCTTAAGTTTTGTTTGTACAAATATTTTATGACATTATTTTATTAGTGTATTAATGACGACACCGATACTGTTAATCAGTTTTATGGTTAATAAATACATTTCATTTCATTTCATATCATTTCATGGAAGTACCTATAAATAAGCAGTAAATCCCCCACAGCTCGACGATGGGCAAAAGTGGGAAGCCTTTCTGTAAGTAAAGGATCATTAATATGCTAGTAACTCGCTCTTTAAAAAAAAGAAATCCTTATTAGGTACTTATATATGCAGCATGTTCCCGTTATTTTACTTTAAATCTACAAATTTTACATTTAAGGAAAAAACTAACAATTAACACGCCGTATCTTTGTTGGTATTAGTCGAATAAAATTTACAATAAAACAGATTTGTTCATCTTTTTAAAACCTACAATTTTGCCTTTTACAGTTTTTTTTTATTAAAATGCATAGGTTTCAAGTTATTTGCGAAAACCCCATTAAAAACGTGTTTTTTTTTATCGAAAAAATATTACTTTCAATCGCCAATAACCTAAAAAGTTTTGTTTGGAGTTACTTTTCCAATCGATTTCTGTATCTATTGTATTATTACCGTCGAATATGCCGGATGGCCATTATAGCCATAAAGAAAAGTTTGACATGCTCACGTGCTACATTTTGTGACGCAAAAATAAATATAAGTATCATTTCTGCAGTTAATAAATTATGGTAAATAAATGGACCTAGTATTTTAGTTCCTAAAATTCCACACTACATATTAAACCCAAAACGTTCTTGATTTTTGATATTTTCTTAGCACACGGATTTTGTTAAGCCTAGTAATGCGTATTGCGACGGTTGAAGATATCACTATTAGTGACCATACTTTCGTCGGACCATATTTTTATTAAAAAGAAATTTAAATTTTCTTCACACGTACGTGTATACCACTTGCAAAAATATCGGCGGCGTTTGAAATCTCCTGGTTTAAGTCCTTGGCAAATCGTAAATTTATAGGGGTGATATCTATTTAAACGCAAAAGAAATTAAGCTGTGGATTTGGCTTCTCCTTCATTTTGTTTAATTTGCCAAGTTGATATCTCAGGGTTCTCAACAATTGCTTGTAAAACATTATTTTGGGTTTCTTCTGAAGATTCCTTTTTTCGAGATAAAACTGGCTTTTTAAATTTCGAGCCAGCTGTAAGAAAATGGAATTACATGGCTGTTTTCGTTCTGGATATGTATAAAGATACATTGCTGCTTTATTTACGGTATTTTTGTGGCACAAAATGTAGCACGTTAGCATGTCAAACTTTTCTTCATTTCTATAATGGTCACCTGGCACATTCGATGATAATTACACAATAGATACTAACTATTCACCAATAAACAATAATAAAGACAAAAGGAATAATAAGAACAATTGCTCTTGAAACAACAACTCGACAAACAGGGTAATAACGACAATTACTATTTTATAATGATAATTAATTATGTTGCAGATACGGTAACAGGTATTAACGTCAAAGCATTTGTTTGCAAGGCCTACTTAAAAATACCTTTAAAAAATAAATTGCAATTTTTTTAAACTAAAGTCTAAAATATGTCATGTAAATACATCGTTATATTTGTAAAAAACATGGGATTAGATACAGGGTGTACTTTTTTTGAGCCATATAAAAAAATAAAGTTGATGATGGTTTCTTGAAAACAAAACGTCGGATATAAAATCTTAAAATACCATCATATAGTAGCTAAAAAGTTCCATTGAAAAGGTGTTATTAGTTTTTTTATATCTTTTCAAATACAGTCACAAAAAAAATAAAATCAATACAGTCAAATTTTCGTTTTTGCCAAATATTTCAGCAGGCCATAAAAATTTTCCAAGTTTTTAAACGGCATGTAAATAAGCTTTAAAAAACACAACTTTTTCCTAATTTAACCTAAGCTGTATATCTAATAGGTACTGAGATTCCCATGCTTAGGATCCTTATCTTGGACACACTGTAAATTGTAATCGATTACTGAAAGTAAAACGTGATTTTTGTCAATATCCATGTTTAATACGTTGCAAGTCTTGTATTAGTGACGACAAATATATATATACGCACATTCTTTGATTTTGTGTTTTTTAGAAAAAGTTTCCTTTGCTAAAATGCTCGAAGCATCCCAGTTTATTCTATGATTGTTATCAAATGCGTGTTGGCAGATTTTTGATTTATGAAAGTCTGTGTTTTTAATGTATGATCTGTGTTCTTTTATGAGTTTGGCTAATGGTCTACAAGTTTCACCTATATAAAACTTATTGCATTCGCAAGGTATTTTATAAATGACATTTTTTTATTTTCATTTAAGTTGTATGGTTTTGTTTTTGTTAATTGAGATCTGATTGTGTTTTGTGTTTTAAAGATTGTGCGAATATTAAATTTATGCCCTATTCGTTGAATTTTATTTGATAGTATATATATATATATATATATATATATATATATATATATATATATATATATATATATATATATTATTAAATAAAGATAATTGTGTATCATCAGTTTCAGTTAATTTAAATAACACTTGGTTGCCTTTGCTTGATACTGAAGTATCTTCAGAAAGACTAAAAATTAACTAACTATTCACCTTTTTTGTAAAATAAACAATCAATACACCAGCAACCAGTTATCTATGTCACTATGACACTATAACCAAACAAACATGTTTTGACATTTAATGTCAAAGTTTTCAGAATATCCTAGAAAAACATAAAAATTTTGAATTTTAAAACCTAAATAATAGTAAGTTTTTATTTTTATTATTTTTATTCCATTTGTCTTGACAACGGTGGTAGATTTGCCACCAAAACGTCGATTATTAATTATCTTTTTACTTGTTAAAATTTTTTTTTGGTTTTTTAGTACTTTTAATTTTATTTTGGCGTGTACCAAATAAATACCATCCATTAAATGAATCCGCCAAACTACAGAACATATCTTCAACATATTTTTAGTAAAAAATAAAAATAACTTACCTTAAAGAATGACCTTACACCAAATATTTATTAACTTAAACAAATTAATTGTAATAGGTGTTTTTAAGTGGTTCAAAATTTTACAATATAAAAATGCGACTGCTTAATTTCGAGGTTTCGATGTGAAAGGCCGGTTGGAATGCAAGGTACCTATTAATAAGAAATTTAAAAACAAAAAAACAAACAGCAAAATAAAAGGGCTAAATACGTAGTAGCCATGTATTGAGGATTGCAAACAAATTGTTGAATGACCCAAAGTTCAACTAACCACAGAAGTGGCGCAGGTTCGGAACGTAATATATTTTTGTTATAGGGGTTTAAATGGAGAAACCAGTAACCTAACACGTACAACCTAGATGGCGCTAGAGTATTAGATTTAAAATAAAATAATGTTTTTCAGCTAAATAAGGAAACTGAAGATGTTTCAGCACATCTGTCCCTAAAGCACATGGGGCTAGGCTTAGCATTAGTAGCCATAGGCCGATTAACCTGAAGAAATATACATCTTTAAATAAGATGCATGGAATATTCCTCTCTCCTTCTTACTATGAAGATCCTCGAGTAGGTAGCTGTGTATATGAATTTATTTTTTGATTCTGTAAGGACCTTTAAATGATAGTAAAAATTTCTTTGTCTTTGCCTTCAATGCTGAGAAAGTGTTATTTGACTTTAAGAGTACAACGTCACCAGGCGTAAATGTAACAATTCTTTTCCTGGGGTGTCTAAACGCTTTTTGGGCAGCTTTGCTTGCTAACGTAGCTTCTGCAAGTATCGGTTTCTGTTCATGTGAAATTTGATTGACATAAATACAGTCGGTTAACAAATTCTTAGGCAACAGTCTTATGCTGCCAGTAATAATGCCACATGCTTCGTAAAAAGATTGACGACAAGAAGCAGGTAACATGCACCACCTCTGCTAAGAATAAGCGATCCATAAATATCCATGACCATGATATCATCCCTATTTTTAAAATAATATTTTCTTGAGGTAAAGAAGGTAAAAGAGATGTATTTGCCTTTTGACAAATATCACAAGTTTTCAGAACCGTTTTAATCCTTCAGTGCATATTAGTCCACCAAACTTCTGACTTAATGGTCAACCAAGTCTTGTAAACACAGAAATATCCCAGGGCCTCATGATATTCCACAGTTAAAAACATCAGCTTGATTTCTTGTTCCCGGCTCATGTACAATATCACAAGAAAATTCTTGCAAGGCAAGTGCCCACCTGCTTATTCTTAAGTAAGTTAATTCTCCACTTGTTATTAACTCAAAGTGTCGCAAGCACTTTTTTCTTATGGGCGCAGTATCTCTCCTCTCTCCTTAATAAGAGACGAGATATACAAGCTACTGTTTCTTTGGCCATCGCTCATTTAAAAAGTATTCCAGCAATTCCAAAATCACTAGTGTCAGTCATCATATGCCATGGTGCATCTGAATCCGGATGATAAAGTAGTGTCTCCTTCTGCAATTCAGCTTTGAGTCCAGTAACGGCATTTTCTTGAGCTTCACTCGACTTCCAGCGTACTTTCTTTTGAGAAGATCTGTCAAAGGCTCGGACAAGTTGCAAAATTTAGTTTGAAAATTCTGTCATACTAGCAAAATCCAAGAAACTTTTGTAGTTCTTTCACAATGGCAGGGCGCCTAAAATCAGTGATTGCCTGGATTTGGATTAAATCAGGTTTTATGTCTTTAGAAGTAAGCATATGTAGCCTACGACGCAAATTGAACCTAGCCCACGCCCAGCCCACACACAGCACATGCGTAGCCCACGCTCATCCCATCCTTTCCACGTCCGCGTTTTTGATCAGTTTACCGCATATTGGACCCAATTCGGGATCAACCATATCTCAGATTTTTAAAACAAACCTATGCTGCACAAGACCTGTGCGGCGCACACAAACCTATCCACGTGTGGCTGGCAGCATAATGGGCTAGCACTGGGCTAGGTCCAATATGTGCCACTCCATTTAAAAGCATGTTTTACAAAGTTATGCACGCGTGGGCTGCGCGTGTGCTGTGCGTGGGCTGGGTTCAATTTGCGGCGAGCCTAAACCAAACTCGATGTTCTCGTACCAAAAGTAGCAGCAGAGTGTTGTAAGTTTGAAGACTGAACAACTTTCTTCGGATTGCACCAGTACTACTTGTGTTATTTGGACTTGCTGCTGTGGTAGTTATTACTTCCGTCTTTTCAGCTAAAAGAAACACTCCTACCTATTGTTGGAGTTTCCTGACCGTTACCCATCCCTTACAATCAGGCTCTTTATAGTTTCTTCTTGTTTCAGTTCTTAGATTCCCAACAGAGAAACTCGTGGTTCCGCGCGTATGCATCCCTATACGGTCCAACTGGACAGGACCTGAACTTCTCACTTTGTTCGTTCTTTTATCCTTAGAGTTTCTAGATTGTAGAACCTGCTGCCCGCGGAGGTCTTTCCTTCTCCCCCAAATCATCAACTGTTTAAGTCCCGTGTCAACAAACTCCCTCTTACCTCGCTTAAGACACCCACGGTACGTTAGTATTTAGGCTTTTAGCCTTCATGGTTTGTCCAAGGATAAAAAAAAAGGTTTGGAATGTGATATTATTTTGCTATAGCGGGTTAAAAGGCAAAATCAGTAACCTAACACTTACAATCTAGATGACACTACAGTGATACATTCAAAATAAAATAATTTATTTAAATTGTCATCATCATTATCATCATCATCATCATCATTATCATCATCATTAATCAGCCTGTTTGTGTCCACTGTTAAAAATAGACCTTCCGTCCATTAGTATCGATCTTGTGCTGCATGTCATCTGTCCATTGTGTAGGTGGACGACCTTTGCTTTATAAGGCATTCTCTCTCTCCATTCAGGGCAGGTGGTAGAGGAGCTTTCCTCGCCTAAGGAGTTACCACCCCACTCACTCATTAAAGGGCCGGTGAAGTCTTAACGAACGTTTTTTTCTTTTTTTTCCTTTTAACCCCCAAGTTATGTACAAATAATAGTAAAATGTTCCGAGAGGCCTTTATCGAGGGGTTTAATTTCTTTTGCAAATATATGTAGGCTTAACGCAAATACAAACTTCGTTCACCATCACCTTCAGTCATCTAAGCCCCACACATTGTTTCTAACGAAAACTCAAGTAAGTTCTAAATCTTCAACCAGCCACCCTCTGTTCTCAAGCTACGAACTGATTTCGTCTTTTCGCTCACATTGTGGCGTATGTGCTTGCGTTCGCAACGATCTAGCTTGTGCTTAAGTTTTTATTCTAAAATCAGGAAGTCCCGATATCCTTTGACTTAAACCTTTCCTTAGGTCTTCTACCAAATTTATCTGCTGTTTTTACCGGCCCCCACCTAATAATTCCTATGACTTTCTTTCAAGAAAGATTGATAGCATAATTTTTCAGTTTTCATCGGCTGAAGTAATCGTGCTTGGCGACTTTAATGTCCATAATAAGGATCGGCTGGGCTTTTTAAAAACTGACCTACAAGGCAGACCAGCCGAAATCTTTGCAGTCAGCAACTCTCTTACCGACCCTATTATAAACCCACCTACTTTCGTAGAGTCCCGAATTAAAGTTTACATCCCCTAAATCTGTTTCTTACCAACAACCCTGAACTTCATTAAGCATCTGTCGCAGCTTCCCTAGATAGCTCAGATCATGACTTTATTACTTTATTTTACCATGCACATCCCGAGGTAAATGAATGTATGCCACCACGCACCGTATGGCACTATAACTTAGCCGACTGGAATCGCCTAAGATACTTCTTCGCCACTTAGCCCTGGTATTCCAACTGCTTTTCTTTTCGTGATCCTTCTGAAATTTGCAGGCAACAAACTGAATCAATTCAATTGGGTATTTAAACCTATATTTCATACACCAATAAGAACATCAAACAATCCAATAACAAACCCTGGTTTTTCTAATCTTGGGATAAAGCTAGACTTTTAAAAGTTTAGGCCCACAAGAAGTTCCTACAGGATTCTAGTCCAGAAAACTGACAGGGCAGCATTGAATCAAACAATTTCTTAAGCCAAGGACTCCTTCGACAATCGTATTAAAAACAAAGTTGTTTCTTGCTCAAATGGCAGTTTATCTTTCTGGTCCTTTGCGAAAAGCTTAACTAGGAATTTTTGTACTAGTTCTTTTCCAGAAGAAGTTTGCTAAACAATTTTTTCCAATTTAACCCTTGACCCTCCCGTAATAAATCCAATTTTAGCCATTACCCCTGTTCCTCTGTTCCTTATAAAATGTTTGATATTATTTTAAAGGTAAAACACATTTAGCGTATTCTTTCTTTTCTTAACACCAAGAAATGGGCTGGGCTGGATGGCATACCAGCAGTGGTTTTAAAAAAATGTGCTCCAGAACTTGCACCTATCTTAACTCGGCTCTTTTGAATTTCTCACGACACTGGTAAGCTGCACGTAGTATTTAGAAAAACACAAAATTTTGCATGACAGGCAGTATGGATTTTACCACAAAAGATCTTCAGCAGATCTTCTTTTCTTCGTATCACACTGCTGGAGTAAGTCTCTTAAGTTTCTGGGTGAGTCTCAGATGTGTTCTTGATATATCCAAAGCTTTTGACCAGGTCTGGCATACCGCAATTCTTAATAAACTTTTCTCCTATGGTCTTTTAACTAAATACTTTACTTGGCTCTCTAGTTATCTATCCGATCGATATATATCAGTTATTGTGGATGGCCAGCTTTTACCAAGTAAATGCTGGAGTGCCTCAGGGCTCAGTACTGGCACCAACATTGTTTCTTCTTTACATCAACGACCTTCTCTCATCCACAACTAATTCCATTCATAGTTTCGCCGACAATAGTACCCTTCATTCCAGTTTTCAGGTTCCTAAACCCATCTCCAAACATGATTTGGAAAACAAACGCAGAGCGATGCATATATTTCTTTTACAGGATCTTAATTTAATAGTGGATTGGGGCGCCAAAAATCTCGCCCATTTTAATGCATCTCCAAACACAATCATTTTCTTTGTAGCGAAAAAGATCATCAAATCCTCATCCCTTTTTTATGAGCGGCCAAGTTTTACAGAGCAAAGATACCTTTTATCTTGTGGGCGTTACATTTGAAAGTAACCTCAACTGGCACATTTTATCTATAGCCCCGACAGCTTCGAAACAGCTTGGATTTTTCTTTTGAGTTAGTAAGTATTTCTCCCCTTTTAATTTATGCACTGGATATGTGTCTTCAATCCGACCTTCCTTGGAATATTGTTCTCATATCTGGGGCATGGCGTCCCCCACAACCATAAGCATTCGTGATTCGATTCAAAGAAGAGCTATTATTCGTCTTATTAATGATCCTTTTCTTACAAAAAGGCTTTCTACTCTTTCCTGTCATCGGGCTGTAAGGGATTTATCGATTTTTATAGGTACTTCCATGGCTTCTGCTCTGAGGAATTGTCCAGTATAATTCCTTTACTCACGGTTCCTAATAGAGAACCTCGTGGTGCCACGCGTATGCATCCCTATACGGTCCAACTGGACAAGCCCCAAACTTTCCATTTTGTTGTTTTTTTATCCCTAGAGTTTCTAGAATGTGGAACCTGCTGCCCGCGGAGGTCTTTCTTTTTCTCAAAATCAAGAATCAGCCTTGTCCATCGTCCATTAGTTGTTCTTGCCACATGCCCAGCCCAGTTCCACTTTAACTTTGTAATTCGCTTAATTGCGTCAGTTAATCCAGACAGTTGGTGAAGTCTCGTATTTGAGACTTTGTCTATACCTATTATGAACCTTTTCATGGCTCTCTGTGCCACTTGAATAAAAAAATAAATTAAAAGAAATAAATTATAATGATCTGAAACGCTTTATGTTAATTTAAAAGTATTGTATTTACATGCTAAATAAACGAACTAAACGTGTTTTAGCAGAGTATTTAATGCAAATGTAGATGCAAAATTTAGCTGTTATATTTTGCTTTATATGAGTAACAACAGAAAGTTTTAATTTTATTTTATTTCTTTGATTAGCGGAATAATCGATTTATGTTATATTAATTTTTATGATTAAAAATATTTCTTTATAAAAAGTTACATACAAAGTGACTTAAAAAAGTTATTACGTTTTTAATTAGTGCAAGACACAGCAGGTGGCACCCTCTAAAGCTAACAATAAAATTGATAGCAAATTCTTATTTATTACCTTCTAAAACCCCGTTAAGCCGAGTATTGTGACAATAGACCTATTATTACTAAAATTATTTGTAAAAACTAAAATCAAAATTCATGTTTGACACCCTGTATCTCCGAAACCATCCATCCACTTTTGGACTAAGATAAGTTGGGTTAGATCGTCATATTTTAGCCTCAGAAATTTGTAGTACCTTTTTTCCGCACCTTTTAGAGACACCCTGTATAATGTATATTTTCTATCGGTGAGGGAAGCCGGTATTACTTTTAAATATGTCAAAAAGTACTGTTATCTTTTCGGCTTCTGGAAATCGTTCGGGTCGTATCGGATTATACAGTGCCTGATTAAATTCGGGACCCCCTTTGAACTTTTAAATTGTTTGGTATTTTTTATGAGAATTTGTGGACTTTACTAAGACAACATATACCAAATTATAGACAAGAAATGACAGGCATAAATGTCAAACTGACAGATATGCGCCATTTTGAAAACAAAAATTAATTGAAAAGGGGGTTATTATTATAAAGATCGTCTTTTTGTTATGAAAACGCCTGAAAAGAATGGGACCGCTTTGGTCCTGGTCCCAGGGTATACGAGCTGACCCTGTTCAGCCCTATTGACCCCTATAAACTGGCCGATCGCCTGACACAAAATAAAGAAAAAACCCCCAAAACCCAAAAATTCTAATTTAAAACGACGTTTCGGTTGCAAGTCTGCCCACCGTTATCAAGTTAAAATTAAGTTAAAAAATCAAATAAAAAATTAACTAATATTTAAATTAAAATTGATTTATTTTTATTTATGCTTTTTAAGGCATGTACCCAACAAAATAGACCATCCAATAAATGAATCCGCCTAACCAATTTAGAGCATATCTTCAATTATCATAAAGGTCCTGACAAGTACTTTATAACCCTAAAATATAAAGTCAGTACCTTTACCTACTAAAAATGTTAGTACTTTGAAAGTTACCTGAATACCTGATTTAGATGGCCATATTTTCGAAACTAATAAAGTTAGATATACATAATGTGGTATTTTCTTAAAGGTTTTTTTAATACCTTTTTAATGCTAATAAAATATACAGGGTGCGTTATTAAAAAATATATACTTTTTGTCCGACCCTGTATCTTATTACCCATATCACCATTAAATAGATAATTAAAAGATCCCATGTATATCTTACTTTATTAGTTTCGGAAATATGACCATCTAAATCAGGTATTCGGGTAATTTTCAAAGTTCCGTCATTTTGTAGTAGGTAAAGGTACTGACTTTATATTCTGGAGTTATAAAGAACTCGCCGGGAGCTTGTTTTTTATGATCGGTCTGTATACAAGGCTCATATTTGGTGGAGGTAGTTAACCGGGTACAAGTTATCCTCAGGTATATTAATCTACCGCGCTGTAGTCCCAAAATCCCCTCTTGGGCTCGCCTACCTGTACATTACTTTACGCTAAAATATTTATAAACAGAATAATAACACTGGTAAACACAAATTTTTGTGTCTGGCTACTCCATATTAAATTTTAGTTGCTCCTAGCCCAAAACTAAGAAAAAAAATTATGAACGTTTCCTTTTGTAGACATTAGAGCAATTATCCAAGATATTGGGAATTTTGGGAAGAAAAGTTCATATGAACATATGTCCTAAACCTCTAAACTTTTAAGCTGTGTCAAAATTTTAAGACAAAAATGTTTTTTTATGATAACTTTAAAAATGTTTAAACTATTATCATGAAATTTGACAAGCATCTACTGAGCACCACACGGCATTTTTTAATGTAAAAGATTTTTACTTATTTTTAATAGTGGCGTCCGAACGGGATGTATACTGGAGATTTTTAAAAAATATATAGTGTGGCACTGGTTTTTTTAATAAAAATTCTTTTTAATATCTCCATTTATTTTTAAAGAAATTTAACCTTTTAAAATTTCTTTTTCAATGCACCATTTTCTTGCAAAAAAAATTAAAACCGTTTTCATGCAATTGTGGTATAACGAAATTATTTTAAAATGATATGCTGATGCCCCATTTCTAGTTTGTTTTATGCGAAAACGGTGCCTCGGAGTAAAAAAGTCAAGAAGTCAAATTTGTTGCAAAATAAATGATTATTTAAAAAATAATTATTTTAAGAAAATGCAGTGGCGTACCATACTTTTTTTTTTATTTTATTTCTTTTAAATTTGTATGAGCTCTATTATATTAAATATACTTATTAACGTGAATCAGACAAAAGCAAACTTTAAGAACTAAATTTTTTTATTCAATGTCAGAATCAGAATTTAAGCCTGAGAACAGAAACACATTTTTTTGTGCTGACCGGTGTTATCAATAATGGCTATTAAATAAACAGTTTAAACCTGATGATTCAATATTGAACTTACAAAAGCAGTAACAATATTGGGCCTTCTTGTTCTTTACGCTCTACCACCAGGGGCTTCACCAAGTGTTTCTTCCGTAGTTGTCGTTGAATGAGAACGCCATTGATTTTACCTGGGACTTTTTAGTTCTTTCTGCTAAATGATTAGAATCCACCGCTGCCAATTAGGGTTTTCCTGTTCCTAGCAATTGCGCCAATTGTTATATCACTTCATACGTTTATCACGGCCTTATTCTAAGGTCTTACATAGTCACAAATAAGACTAAATATTCTTAACTAACTTAAATGTAGAAAGAAGTATTTATACTGAAATAACTGCTGACTTGGCTAAAAACTGATATCTTGACTAGTTCTGCTGATACGGCTTTTTCTGAGTTGAAACCTGATATCATGGGAACCAAGAACATCGTGACTTTGTACGTGACTTATGTTAATAACGTAAAAACATACATATTTATAAATTATATAAAGCATTTATGTAAGCTTTAAAAAAATTTTATAAAAGACTATTCACAGGATTTAAAAAGAAAAAAAATGTGTATTTACATAAAGATGATAACAGTTGTGTCATTACTAAAAATGTGTACCTATCTTTCAAAAATATTTTTTCCGTGCCGTGGAAGTATCTATAAAGAAGCGATAAATATCCCCCAGCTCGACAATGGAAGAGAAAAGGGGCTTTTCTGTAACTTAAGGGCCATTAATAAGGCGAACAGCTCTTCTTTGCATAGAATCAAAAATGCTGAGAGTTGTGGGGGACGCCATTCCCCAGATATGATAACAATATTTGAGAGGGTGTCGGATTAGGAATACATTTAAAGTGTATACATAAGAAGAGGAAAAATACCTTTCGGCTTTAAAAAATAAATTTGGGCTTTTTTGAAGACAAATATATTTATGCCAATTTAGGTTATTCTCAAATGTGACGCCCATAACATTGAATGTGTCTTTTCTCTGCAAAACTTGATCGCTCATAAGTAAAAAATAAGTATTTCATGGCAAAGGATAAACATAAGCAGCTTTCCATCTCTCCAGAAACATACAAAAAACAACTTACAAATTGTGGCTTGAGTAGTCAAAAATATATTTGTTTTTTCAAAGGGACATAAACTAACCAAAACTTAAGTTTAATTCTAAGTCTGTTAATTAGGTTTTCAAGTAGTACATACTTTGAGCACTTTATATCGAGACACATACCTGCTAAGTAACTATGGTTACTGACTTTTTAAACTAATAAAATATATTTTTTTATTTTTGAACAAGAGTTACTGACTTTTTGAAAAAAATTAATACATTTTTTGTTCAGGTGTTTTCAAAATTAAAAACAATTATTTTTTATGCCAAAATAAAATAAATAATAAGAAATAAATCCTCCATAAAAAATTATCGAAAAACATAAATGGCGCTTATTTCCGTCAATAAAATTGCTGTAAATCTCTTTAAGCACCGCCGCATTTGGAATGCTGTATACACATACTTAAAATAATGGTTACTGTCGTATTTACGAAAGCACCGGAAGCTCCTCCATATAATGTTCGCCCCTTTTTTCCTAGCTAGTAGATGTTTGAATTTCCGTTTCTTAGTCGCAATGATGCGAATCGAAATGTGTTTTGGTATTATAAAAATGATTTTTTACCAAGTTTATTTTGTGGGTATTTCCAAGGGTGACTTAAAAAAAAGGTTTTAAAAATAAAACATGTAATATAAAGAACTTTTTTAGTATAATATTTTTATGTAATCGTGTTACACCCTTACACCTTTTTTTCTATTTTTTACATTTTTGTAATTAAATATATTTTACAAATTTTGACAATAATTAAATCGTAAACTTAACCGAATAATTAAGGTACAAAGGTGAAAAAAAATAAAAAAATTGTTTATTTTATGTAAACATTTTTGGGATACTTATTTAAATCTAAAAATATTTTTATTTGACATTTTGCCAGATTATTAAAAATAAAAGCTGCTTTCTCTTGGTCCATTTTCACATTTTGGTAATTTTGGAAGCCCCTGTACAAAACAAAACAAATTTCTCAATCTTAGGAAGCAAAAGCAGTTACCATACACGACTTTCTTGAACATTTAAATGTTTGGTCCATTTGTTCTATTGTAAAGTCCATCCGTGGACATACTGTACAGTACTGCATCAATAATTGTTTGAGGTAAAGCCTTTTAAGTTTTGACGGATACACTTCCAATAGTTACTTTTTTTACTTAAGGACGTTTTTCTCGTTTCACATTAGCGGGAACCGGGAAGTCGGCGATCGATGGATCGACGCTATTAACAATAAAAATACCAGTTAGCGTGACATAACGTTGTCATTTTAAAATTTAGTGCTTTATTATTATCAAAAAATCGTAGAGCGAAAAGATTAATAAAACTTTAATCTTTTCACTGTACGATTTTTGATAATAATAAAGCACTAAATTTCAAAATGACAACGTAATGTCACGCTAACTGGTATTATTATTGTTGTTCATAAATATGAGGCGATAATAATGTAACAATTTTTAAAAATATATTAGCATCTTGGACGTAGATTTGCATGCTCCTCAATAAACTTTAATAGAATTTTTCTGTAAAATAATTAGGGAGCCAATTATTTACCACATTAAAAATTACATGGGATTTCCTATGTCCCGCCCGGCGATGCATCATCCTATATATTTTTAATATACTTATCAATTTTAAAATAATAATAACAAAAATAAAATGTAAATAATAACGGCAAAATTATTTTATAAAGCATTTTATCTTTTGTCACCTATTAAGGTTTTTGTAATAGTTATTTATTTGACATTACTTTGTTAATTAAATACAATACTCACTTTGTTCTTTTTAAATAAAGTAATTTGTTGTTTTTTTTCGCAATATCTCCCTAATGATTGAATTTTGACCCCATGTTTATAAAGAAAACTATCCTTTATTTTAAACAAGAACTAACCTCCTAAACTTATTAGCATTTGTTCAGAAACTCTCTGTATAAGGATACAATTTATATTTACTTTCATGTCTTTTCTACCATCAATAAAAATAGCTAATTTGTTTTTTCACTATCTGTAGTATTTTGTCGGCATCCAACTTGAGCAATATCGCAAACAAGTCGTTTTTTTTTATTTGTGGATATGTTTCACTTTAAAGGGTATTCTTAATATTCGTTTTTCCTTTAGATATGTTAAAGCTATGGAGACCTAGAGAAAAGTGTTTAAACAAAGCCGGTAGAATTTAAAAAAAAACAGTTACAAAATTACAGCATTTCTATTGTAAGACAGTAGAGAGCGCTCATGACGCTAAGTAGGTGTAGAAACAGTGTTGCCGACTATATTGTTTGGTAGTGAAATTTATCCAATTTTCATATAAATAGTAGATTTTTTTTTCCTAAATAGGTTTTTAATGTTAAGACAACTATTTTGTTTGGAATTTAAACTAGTCACAATTTGAAAGAAAAAAAATTAAATGATCATTAAAATATAATAATTTGAAAACTTTTTTGTAAAGTAAAAAAAAATGTTTGCCATTTGACAACACTACGTCAGGTTCAAAATTTTAAAAACAATGACGAGTAGCAACGAAATTTAACGCCCATTGTCAATATATTTTATTATATTTTGTATATTGAAATATATATTTAACACACCTATAAAATGAAATCCACAAGTAAAAACTGCTTTGTTTTAAACTGCAAAACAGGACTTGGTTCCGAAGAGGAACGAAATTAATTTGGTACTAGCCAGTTATTTTTTTTTAAGCTCCATCGGTAAATATTGAACTGCTAAACTATTTATTTAGTAACGTTTAAATGTTTTTAGGTGGAGATCGCGTTAAACTGATCTCATAGTTGTGCGTTTACGCCTAAATTGACTGTAGAAGTTGCGTATATTTATACGAAATATGTAAAAAGATTTAAAAACTAGGGTTTTTTTATAAAAGTAAGGATTGTAGGTACTATGTTTTTGATAGATATTACTAGCCAATACGATTTGGACGGAACCCATAAACTTAAATTATTTTTTATTTTACAACAAATCTAAGTTTTGCCTTTTTCAAATTTTAATGTCTAAAATTTTATTTAACTTTTACGTGTAATTGGGTCCTTATTTTGGTACACAAGGGGTTTTTGAGCCGCTGATCACGAAAAATCTGTTTATTGCTGCATCAAACATTAAGTAACACAAATTATTATAATATGTAAGTATATGTTAGTAGTCAAGAAATACGGATGCTGGGCCCCCCCTCCATTTTTTACCCCCACCCCACCCCTTGACCTTGACTGTTCTCCTAATTGGCCTTGGTAATTACTGCGCATGCGTGCCCCACCCCCACTCTTCTCTTAATTGCCCTTGATAATTACTGCGCATGCGTGCCGTTTCCATTCTTTTGTTGTGCCCTTTTCTTTGTTCTGCTTGACCTTGATAATTATTGCGTATGCGTGCCCTTTCCTTTGTTCTGCTTTACCTTAATAATTACTGCGCATGCCCGCCCAATTGGCCTTGGTACTGTGTGCACCATTCTTTTGCTCCTCGACCTTGAACTTAAATGGGCGTGCGTGGCCCTTCTTCGACCCGAATGCTTTTCCCCATACACTTGGCTTTGTATTATAAAGGCAGAGCGCGGTGAGGTGAACGACCATTTTACCAAACAGTTAATACGGTATTTTTGTTAGTTTGTGACCCCAAACAGGTGTCAGGTAGTACCTGCGATACCTGGTCTTTACAAAATTTTAAAACGTGGTATTTTATAAGGATATGTTTTAAAAATATTTTCATGTATTTGTGCCCTAAAAAAGGTTAAACAAAAAATTTGTTTGTTAATTTTATTATTTATAAATATTCTTTTTGTGTAACATGGGGCAAATTGAAACACTGTACAGTCTAATAAATATATTTATTTAATGTTACATTAAAAAGTACATTTTGGTTTACAAAAATATTTATGTTAAAGGAAAAAGCCACACTTTTTACAAAAAAACTCTAAAATAAAACAACGTAACAATAAAACGTACATAAAATTAAAGATACTTTACCATACAAAAAACATACAAATGCTATATTTAGGTTAAAGGAAAAAGCCATACTTTTTACAAAAACTCTAAAATAAAACAACGTAACAATAAAACGTACATAAAATTAAAGATACTTTACCCTACAAAAAACATACAAATGCTATATTTGGGTTTACAAAAAAACATTTTTGTTAAAAAAAACAATTTTTTACAAAACACTGAAAAGAAGATGTACATACACTAAAATTAAACAATAAAACGTACATACGATAAAAGATATTTTAACATACAAAAAACATACAAATGCTATATTTAGGTTTACAATAAACATTTTCTGATTTTTTTCTTAGTATAGTTTGTGTTTTGTGACATTAAGACAAATAACTAAAAATGTTTGACAGAGTAAAATAAACAATTTTTATTAAAAAAGTTTTTCGTAAAACAAAAATTTGAAAAATGACCAAAAAATTTTTTTAAGTTCCGGGAAATGGGGAGAATTGCCGGCCGCACCAGCACATTATCCAACACTTTAATTTTATCTTGTTCAGCACCTTGCCTTTTTAAAGGGAATGCCTCAAAAATGTCCTCTATGGCGTTGTCCTCTTTCTGGCTTTCTGATGGCAGCATGATGTATAAGACTGGAAGGTCCATACCAATGTTGTGAATATTAAATTGTTGTCTTTTATAGTTAATATTTATTTTGTTAATGTACATAAAAAAATGTATTTAGAAAGTATCATAAAATCACAGAACGTTATTGTCCTTGAAAGAAGTTGCCTTGGATGGATGTTTACAAAGTGGCCATGGTGGGAATGTTTATCTTTTACGCACACGCATCCCCACCACAGTAAAGGCAGTGGTGGCAGGGATGTTTGTGTGTAGATGCAAAGAAAGCGCAGACAGTCAAGACTTCATTTTGTAAGTGATTTTTGTCGGTAAAGGTTGTGAAAAAGTGTCTATTCAGTATGTCGTGCAGCCAAAATTCCTTGGGGTTGGGTAGTGCTACGCAAGAATTTTTGCGGGAGGAGCTTGAGAGGGACCAGCCGTTTCCCAACTTAGAGACCGCAGTTGAGATGGGAGAAGAGGACAAGGTGGAAATGGCCATGTCCACATTTGTTGCTTCTGTGAAACTGCGGCAGGAAGCTGACGCATTTGAAAAACAAGTGCCTCCACCGCCACCGCCGCCGTCATCACCAAAAGTGCGTGTAATAGAAAACGTCATCATTAAACCGGCAAGGAAGACGGCCGCAGCAAGGAAGCCGGCGGCACCAAAATTAAAAAAGTGTTAACTACTCCTCGGAGTGTTAACACCATGGTGCCGGATAAGTTTTATTCAATGTTGCGTAAGCGGAAATGTGAAGAAATGGCTGGTCCTTCCTCAAACAACAAGGACGAAGAATGGCTTGAACAGATAGGTTCAAGTCAACATAGAAATATGTTACGAGAGACTGTGAAAGTGCGGGGAGAGATTATGCGTGATATCGAGGAAAAAACCAAAAAGTTAGTGAGTGCGAAGCCGAAATAGCGGCAATGCAGCAGCGCCTGATGGCATTAAAAAAGGACGCTGCAAAAAGTAGGCTTCGGCTAAGCTACTTTAATAAATTATTTATTTCCTCGATACCGTAATTTGGACTTTAATTTTAAACCTAAGACTATATAGTGCACTATGCCTACTGGGGAAAGCACTTTAAAAAAACGCGCCAAGAAGTCTAGGGCATAACAAGTGGTGTTGTGAAACAATACATATTATTTATATTTTATAATATATATTTCATATATTGTTCAGTCCGACATAGTTTAACCTGGTGTGGAAACGACTTCAAAAAATGTATTATATCTCAACAATGTGTGTATGTGTGTTTAAAGGTAGATACAATTTTATGTTTATTTATTAAGTTATATGTATTCTGTATTTAATGTATTTTTTTATAAATAAAACTGACTATTTCTTAGTACAATTTGTGTTTTGTGATATTAAGACAAATAACTGAAAATGTTGGGCAGAGTAAAATAAACAATTTTTATTAAGAAAGTTTTTGTAAAACAAAAATTTAAAAAATGACCAAAATTTTTCTAAGTCTCGAATCTAAAGTTTTTCTAAGTCCCAAATCGTCATTTAGGAGTTAAGATACGACATTAAGACAAATAACTGAAAATGTTGGGCAGAGTAAAATAAACAATTTTTATTACAGAAAGTTTTTTGTAAAACAAAAATTTAAAAAATGGCCAAAATTTTCAAGTCTCGAATTTAAAATTTTTCTAAGTCCCAAATCGTCGTTTAGGAGTTAAGATACGACATTAAGTCAAATAACTAAAAATGTTTGGCAGAGCAAAATAAACAATTTTTATTAAGAAAGTTTTTTCGTAAAAAAAATTTGAAAAATGACCAAAATTTTTATAAGTTCCGGGAAATGGGAGGAATATGTTTTACTTTTTTAGAAAACATGCAAAGTTGGATCGGCATATTATAAAAGTTGGTAAGCTGATACTTTTTACAAAATAACATTTTTTCATAAAGTTATCAGAAATATCTGAAATATAGGATGGAAAACTTTAAATATGTCAGAAATACTCTTAAGAGTTGAACGGTATTAATGCGAAAAATATAAAATGCGATAAATAAAAAAAATTTCAAATAAAAAAGTTTCGAATTGGAAAAATAGAAAACTTATATAGAGTGATAAATTTTGATAAAACATTTAAAAAGCTATAAATTAAAAAACCAATCTTTAAAAAATTAACAACAAAAAGTTTTGACTTTGACCGCCAGAGGCGGCCAAACGAAACATTTATTTGAAAAAACTTATAAGAAAGAATTAAAGATTGGAATTTTTTGTACGACCAATTTTTTTCCCAGAATTATTGGACAAAAACCAGAAATTTGCATTCTTTTTTTAGCCGGAAAATGCAAATTGGAAGCGCTGTAACTCGGTTATTTTTAAAGATAAAACAAAACGCAAAAACATGTATAATCCTTATAAAATACCACGTTTTAAAATTTGGTAAGACCAGGTATCGCAGGTACAACCTGACACCTGTTTGTGGTTTCATGGGTAAAAGTGCCGTTAAAAAATATACAAAGGCAGGCAAAATAGAATCAGCTTTGCATTCGATAAAAACAAGTCCTTTAATAAGATTTGCACATTTTCAAAATATTTTTTCATGTATATCTCTGTATGTGTCATAGGTACCCAGCAAACACTATTTGCCGGCAATGTACATTTTTTCATATTGGCATTGATGGCATTGGCAATTGGTGGCAATATTATGCCAACATCTTATACGCATTAAAAAGTCCTAACTCTAAATAAACACTTAATTGCCAATAAATTTTACCTGCAGGCGAATGGCCGGCAAGCATACAAAAATGGCGGCATACCAATCCTGATTAAATAAAGCACGCGTTTTTGTTGCAGGCAAATAAATATTGGATTTTTAAAGGCAAACCTTCAATGCATCTTCATACTTTTTAAACCATATTATTAACATTGGTATTTAACTAACATTAAAGCAATTTTTTTTGATCTGTTTTATTTATAATGGCAGCTAAACAACATTATATTATGTTTTTACATAATTTAAAGGAAACGGCCTTTTCATAACATTTTATTGTTAAAAATTATACAAATAAAAAATTAGGTCAAACAAAATATTTATTATGTATTTTGGAGCGAATAAAAAAATAAAATGATGGTAAAATTAGCTACGACCGCTTTGTGCATTTGTTTTCTACGTGGTTTTCTATTTTGTTGCAGGCAAATAAATATTGGATTTTTGAAGGCAAACCTTCAACGCATTTTCATACTTTTTAAACCATATTATTAACATTGGTATTTAACTAACATTAAAGCCATTTTTTATCTGTTTTATTTATAATGGCAGCTAAACAACATTATTTTATGTTTTTTACATAATTTAAAGGGAACAGTCTTTTCATAACATTTTATTGTTAAAAATCATACAAATAAAAAATTAGGTCAAACAAAATGTTTATTATGTATTTTGGAGCGAATAAAAAATTTATTATCGATCTGCTTTCTAACGGCGCGGCGGTTGCATTGTATAAAACTAAAAAAGTGTATCTAAAAAAGTGCCTCCAAATTTGAGATTCGAACCAGAGACCATCGGGTTCCGGAGCGGACGTGCTATATAAGACGCTATGGTGGGTATCTTGAAAAATATAGCAAAAGGTTGATGGCATAGTGTGTTTATCTTTCAATAGGGTATAGGATGCTTTGTGGACTAAAAATGCAACTATATAGAGGCGTACAAAATAACAAGCTAAAGCAATAGCTGTTATATTCTTGGTTATATTCCCATGTTTTAAACCAAGGTAGTTACAGGTCTCTACTCATTAAGTAAAGCTTACAAGTGGTTGACGACCAGATTCGTTGCAGCGCCAAGAGTTGTTTTGTATTAAGAAAAAATCGATATTTCTCTTTATTTTAGTAGCATCAATTCCCGACGACAGCGTTTAACTGTATAGAATGGCATTATTACATATATATTACTAGAAAATTTTGTGCTGAAACATCTTCAGTTCGCTTATATCCTTTAAATACAATACTTATAAATTAATATAAAAAGTTTTAGATTACTTCAATTCAAATACATTATTTTATTTCAAATCGATCACTCTAACGCCATCTAGGTTGTATTATGTGCTCGGTTACTGGTTTCGCCCGTTAACCCCCTGTAGCTAAATAATATCACGTTCCGAACCTGCTAAATAGATAGCGCCACATCTGTGGTTGGTTGCCTTTGGGTTGTTTAACAATTTGTATGCAACCCTTAATACATGTAAAACGTTTTCTTTTGCTATTTTTTTAAATTTCTTATCAACAGACACCTTTGCATTCCAACCGGCCTTTCACATCGAAACCTCCAAATTAGACTTTTAGAATATAAGGCGAACTTTGCACACATTATTACCTGCAAGAGTTGTACAATAAAATCTTGCCCCCAAAATCAAGAGTTTTTTTTTCCATCCATAAGCTAACCCCTAAAACCCCGTATCATTACAATTTTATTTAATCGTCTTATATGGGTCTTATTGAATGAAATGGGAGTTTTGTACTTATTTAAAAAAATAATCTATCGCAAACATGACAAAATTTTTCTTACTGCCACAAATATATTATCGGATTTAATACACATTTTTAAAGAAAATTTTATGCACCACAAAAAAAGGTCTATTACCGTTTTTCAATAAAATCTACCCTTTAAAATTAATTAAAGGAGCACTCGATCCCATTTAAGCCTATGTTCGCTAAATTTTGTGCCGTAATCTTTTCCCGTAATTCTTTGTTTACAAACGTACTGGGAGGTTTTTTTGTGGTTTTGGTGTTATTTTTTAGTTTTTAGTCATTGGACTTTATATATATATATATATATATATATATATATTGTAGAGTAATATTTAATTCAAAAGTATTACTGCTTTTAATATGTACGAATATCTTTTGAAATTATTTTGTGGCTCTTAAAAGAACCGATTTTTGAGGTGTGGTTGTCGGAATTAGTTTTGCCCCGCCCACGCATTTCTACAACACACCAATCAGAGCATAGCATGGGTTAACAAAACTCCGAAAAAATCATACCTCGACATCATTTTGCATCGAGAGTTTACCATGGAACCAGCATAAAGAATGGCATCCGCAAAAATTTTTATGAAATTTTTTAAATGACCGGTCTTAATAGTAAGACCCAATAACCACGTGATAGAAGACCACGTGTGGCAGGAGCCTGAGGTTTATAGCCCCGAAGAAGAAAACCAAGTCCTGGTTACGACTCGAGTGCAAGATGCGGCGGTGGCGGCGGTGGACGAGCGAGCTGTGGTGGCGGAGGAGCGATCGGTGGCGGTGCCTATATGCGTGGACGGCGACCGAGACCAGCACCATACAGGCCAGCACCTCGTTCGGTGCTTTTATCTCGGGGTGATACACCTTTTCAATAGACAACACTATTAAAAAACGGTCCTTTTCAGGGCCACAGTATATTTTTAAAAGAATTTTGTGTAACTATATTTGTTCATAGTACTATGTTTTTTTTTTTTTTTGAATAAAGAGAGAAAGAAGTGTGTAGAAAAGTTGAAAATACTTTGTTTATCTTTTTAATGCTTTATAATACTAATATTCTACACGTAATCTTGAGAAATCCCTAACAAGACGAAACAATTGTAGCGTAATATTAAACTCTAAAGTATTAACAATGAAATCAGCCTATTTTCAGCACATCATACAGGGCGATCAAAAAATTTTTTAAATTTTTTAATTACCCTATAGGATGTACGTGTACCATAAAGTTAAAGCTTTACCTTTGTTACCATTTTTTTTAATTGTCTTAATAACTTAATTATTAAAAGAAATATAACCATTTAAAATAAGGCATTTTTTTATTAGAGCTTATGAAAAAATCGGGCCTATGCGATAATTTTTTGTAGGAAGTGTACATAAAAAAATGTGTATCTTGAGAAATCCCTAACAAGACGACACAATTGTAGAGTAATATTAAACTCTAAAGTATTAACAATGAAATCAGCCTATTTTCAGCACATCATACAGGGCGATCAAAAAAATTTAAAATCTTTTAATTACCCTATAGGATGTACGTGTACTATAAAGTTAAAGCTTTACCTTTGTTAACATTTTTTTTAATTGTCTTAATAACTTAATTATTAAAAGAGATATAACCATTTAAAATAAGGCATTTTTTTATTAGAGCTTATGAAAAAATCGGGCCTATGCGATAATTTTTTTGTAGGAAGTGTACTAAAAAATGTGTATCTTGAGAAATCCCTAACAAGACGAAACAATTGTAGAGTAATATTAAACTCTAAAGTATTAACAATGAAATCAGCCTATTTTCAGCACATCATACAGGGCGATCAAAAAATTTTTAAAATCTTTTAATTACCCTATAGGATGTACGTGTACTATAAAGTTAAAGCTTTACCTTTGTTAACATTTTTTTTAATTGTCCTAATAACTTAATTATTAAAAGAGATATAACCATTTAAAATAAGGCATTTTTTTATTAGAGCTTATGAAAAAATCGGGCCTATGCGATAATTTTTTTGTAGGAAGTGTACTAAAAAATGTGTATCTTGAGAAATCCCTAACAAGACGAAACAATTGTAGAGTAATATTAAACTCTAAAGTATTAACAATGAAATCAGCCTATTTTCAGCACATCATACAGAGCGATCAAAAAATTTTAAAATCTTTTAATTACCCTATAGGATGTACGTGTACTATAAAGTTGAAGCTTTACCTTTGTTAACATTTTTTTTAATTGTCCTAATAACTTAATTATTAAAAGAGATATAACCATTTAAAATAAGGCATTTTTTTATTAGAGCTTATGAAAAAATCGGGCCTATGCGATAATTTTTTTGTAGGAAGTGTACTAAAAAATGTGTATCTTAAGAAATCTCTAACAAGACGAAACAATTGTAGAGTAATATTAAACTCTAAAGTATTAACAATGAAATCAGCCTATTTTCAGCACATCATACAGGGCGATCAAAAATTTTTAAAATCTTTTAATTACCCTATAGGATGTACGTGTACTATAAAGTTAAAGCTTTACCTTTGTTAACATTTTTTTTAATTGTCTTAATAACTTAATTATTAAAAGAGATATAACCATTTAAAATAAGGCATTTTTTTATTAGAGCTTATGAAAAAATCGGGTCTATGCGATAATTTTTTGTAGGAAGTGTACTAAAAATGTGTATTCTTGCTTAGCACACTTACTAAAAATACGAAAGGCTTTAAACGATTCTATTTACACAAAAGTGTGGATAGATTACCTGGTCACACGGCTATTTCGAAAAATTTTCTTCAGTCTTCAAAGATAAATTAGATGACAATGGTTGTCAGACCAAAAAGAATCCTTTTACGAAACACCGAAAAGTAACCCAGCAAGATAGGTATTCTTTAGTTTATGCGATGTGTATCAGAAATTCCCACGGCAGTTGTCACAGGTGGCATAAAATTTTCTTTAAAAATGTGTATTAATCCGATAATATATATTTTCTTTAGTCTTCGGCGATAAATCAGACGACAATGGTTTTTAAACAGCCTTTGGCCAAAAAGAATCCTTTTTACGAAATACCGAAAAGCAACACAGCAAGATACGTATTCTTTAGTTTATGCGATTCCCACAGCAGTTTGTCATGTTTGCGATAGATTATTTTTTTAATAAGTACAAAACTCCCATTTCATTCAATAAGGCCCATATAAGACGATTAAATAAAATTTTCTAGTATTGTTATGCCCTAGACTTCTCGGCGCGCTTTTTTAAGTGCTTTCCCACATAGGCCTAGTGCACTATATAGATATCAGCAAAAACAACAAAACATTTTGCTGCAATTTACCTATGTGTAGTGAAAAGCCGCTGAACAGCCCCCTACTCCACTAGCCCCTTTTCTATCGACTTTTATAATATGCCGATCAAACTTTGCATTTTATGTGACAAAATCCTATCGTGAAAATAGGTTTTGTTAACTAAACTACTTTTAAAAAATTCTGTCGCCCTAAAAGGACGGATTTTTTTTTATTTCAGGGTGGGTAGGCGGTTGTCATAAAGTTTGGAGTCTTTTATTTACATTTAAACCTAAGGTTTATTGCACACTAGACATCCACTTTGCGGTGTTATAAACCATAACCTCTCCGCACAACGATCGCAAGATAAGTGGTATCGAAGTTCGTTACTCCGAAGGGTGATATGTTGGTTAACAATTATACCGTTCAAATTGTTATCGGAATAACAAGCTAGGCACAAAGACATACCATTACCTACCGCATAAGTAAGAATGCGACAAAATCGCCTTCCTCTTAAAAATTGCGCTGGCCACCTAACGTATTTATTCCGATAATAAACAAAATCTTCATCACCACTGGAGTACCCATCATCGGAAGTTGATGCCATGTTGCTGTCTAGAAGAAATATGATATAAAATTCAGTGGCAATCACCCTTAGTAGTCTTAATCCCCTCTCTAAATCCCCTCTCTAAAATAATATATTAGACTTATAAAAATTTTGGTCATTTTTCAAATTTTTGTTTTACGAAAAAACTTTCTTAATAAAAATTGTTTATTTTGCTCTGCCAAACATTTTTAGTTATTTGTCTTAATGTCATATCTTAACTCATAAACAATGAAAATTTCGAAAGCCTTCTTTAGATCAAAACAAAAAAAAAACCTCCCAGTACGTTTGTAAACAAAGAATTACGGGAAAAGATTACGGCACAAAATTTAGCGAACATAGGCTTAAATGGGATCGAGTGCTCCTTTAATTAATTTTAAAGGGTAGATTTTATTGAAAAACGGTAATAGACCTTTTTTTGTGGTGCATAAAATTTTCTTTAAAAATGTGTATTAAATCCGATAATATATTTGTGGCAGTATGAAAAATTTGTCATGTTTGCGATAGATTATTTTTTTAAATAAGTACAAAACTCCCATTTCATTCAATAAGACCCATATAAGACGATTAAATAAAATTGTAATGATACGGGGTTTTAGGGGTTAGCTTATGGATGGAAAAAAAAACTCTTGATTTTGGGGGCAAGATTTTATTGTACAACTCTTGCAGGTAATAATGTGTGCAAAGTTCGCCTTATATTCTAAAAGTCTAATTTGAAGGTTTCGATGTGAAAGGCCGGTTGGAATGCAAAGGTGTCTGTTGATAAGAAATTTAAAAAAATAGCAAAAGAAAACGTTTTACATGTATTAAGGGTTGCATACAAATTGGTAAACAACCCAAAGGCAACCAACCACAGATGTGGCGCTATCTATTTAGCAGGTTCGGAACGTGATATTATTTTGCTACAGGGGGTTAACGGGCGAAACCAGTAACCGAGCACATAATACAACCTAGATGGCGTTAGAGTGATCGATTTGAAATAAAATAATGTATTTGAATTGAAGTAATCTAAAACTTTTTATATTAATTTATAAGTATTGTATTTAAAGGATATAAGCGAACTGAAGATGTTTCAGCACAAAATTTTCTAGTAATATATATGTAATAATGCCATTCTATACAGTTAAACGCTGTCGTCGGGAATTGATGCTACTAAAATAAAGAGAAATATCGATTTTTTCTTAATACAAAACAACTCTTGGCGCTGCAACGAATCTGGTCGTCAACCACCTGTAAGCTTTACTTTATGAGTAAAGACCTGTAACTACCTTGGTTTAAAACATGGGAATATAACCAAGAATATAACAGCTATTGCTTTAGCTTGTTATTTTGTACGCCTCTATATAGGTGCATTTTTAGTACACAAAGCATCCTATACCCTATTGAAAGATAAACACACTATGCCATCAACCTTTTGCTATATTTTTCAAGATACCCACCATAGCGTCTTATATAGCACGTCCGCTCCGGAACCCGATGGTCTCTGGTTCGAATCTCAAATTTGGAGGCACTTTTTTGGATACACTTTTTTAGTTTTATACAATGCAACCGCCGCGCCGTTAGAAAGCAGATCGATAATAATTTTTTTATTCGCTCCAAAATACATAATAAACATTTTGTTTGACCTAATTTTTTATTTGTATGATTTTTAACAATAAAATGTTATGAAAAGACCGTTCCCTTTAAATTATGTAAAAAACATAAAATAATGTTGTTTAGCTGCCATTATAAATAAAACAGATAAAAAATGGCTTTAATGTTAGTTAAATACCAATGTTAATAATATGGTTTAAAAAGTATGAAGATGCGTTGAAGGTTTGCCTTCAAAAATCCAATATTTATTTGCCTGCAACAAAATAGAAAACCACGTAGAAAACAAATGCACAAAGCGGTCGTAGCTAATTTTACCATCATTTTATTTTTTTATTCGCTCCAAAATACATAATAAACATTTTGTTTCACCTAATTTTTTATTTGTATGATTTTTAACAATAAAATGTTATGAAAAGACTGTTTCCTTTAAATTATGTAAAAAACATAAAATAATGTTGTTTAGGTGCCATTATAAATAAAACAGATAAAAAATGGCTTTAATGTTAGTTAAATACCAATGTTAATAATATGGTTTAAAAAGTATGAAGATGCATTGAAGGTTTGCCTTTAAAAATCCAATATTTATTTGCCTGCAACAAAAACGCGTGCTTTATTTATTCAGGATTGGTATGCCGCCATTTTTGTATGCTTGCCGGCCATTCGCCTGCAGGTAAAATTTATTGGCAATTAAGTGTTTATTTAGGGTTAGGACTTTTTAATGCGTATAAGATGTTGGCATAATATTGCCACCAATTGCAAATGCCATCAATGCCAATATGAAAAAATGTACATTGCCGGCAAATAGTGTTTGCTGGGTACCTATGACACATACAGAGATATACATGAAAAAATATTTTAAAAATGTGCAAATCTTATTAAAGTACTTGTTTTTATCGAATGCAAAGCTGATTCTATTTTGCCTGCCTTTGTATATTTTTTAACGGCACTTTTACCCATGAAACCACAAACAGGTGTCAGGTTGTACCTGCGATACCTGGTCTTACAAAATTTTAAAACGTGGTATTTTATAAGGATTATACATGTTTTTGCGTTTTGTTTTATCTTTAAAAATAACCGAGTTACAGCGCTTCCAATTTGCATTTTCCGGCTAAAAAAGAATGCAAATTTCTGGTTTTTGTCCAATAATTCTGGGAAAAAATTGGTCGTATAAAAAATTCCAATCTTTAATTCTTTCTTATAAGTTTTTTCAAATAAATGTTTCGTTTGGTCGCCTCTGGCGGTCAAAGTCAAAACTTTTTGTTGTTAATTTTTTAAAGATTGGTTTTTTAATTTATAGCTTTTTAAATGTTTTATCAAAATTTATCACTCTATATAAGTATTCTATTTTTCCAATTCGAAACTTTTTTATTTGAATTTTTTTTATTTATCGCATTTTATATTTTTCGCATTAATACCGTTCAACTCTTAAGAGTATTTCTGACATATTTAAAGTTTTCCATCCTATATTTCAGACATTTCTGATAACTTTATGAAAAAATGTTATTTTGTAAAAAGTATCAGCTTACCGACTTTTATAATATGCCGATCCAACTTTGCATGTTTTCTAAAAAAAGTAAAACAATTTCCCCCATTTCCCGCAACTTATAAAAATTTTGGTCATTTTTCAAATTTTTGTTTTACGAAAAACTTTCTTAATAAAAATTGTTTATTTTGCTCTGCCAAACATTTTTAGTTATTTGACTTAATGTCGTATCTTAACTCCTAAACGACGATTTGGGACTTAGAAAAATTTTAGATTCGAGACTTAGAAAAATTTTGGTCATTTTTAAAATTTTTGTTTTACAAAAAACTTTCTTAATAAAAATTGTTTATTTTACTCTGCCCAACATTTTCAGTTATTTGTCTTAATATCACAAAACACAAATTGTACTAAGAAATAGTCAGTTTTATTTATAAAAAAATACATTAAATACAGAATACATATAACTTAATAAATAAACATAAAATTGTATCTACCTTTAAACACACATACACACATTGTTGAGATATAATACATTTTTTGAAGTCGTTTCCACACCAGGTTAAACTATGTCGGACTGAACAATATATGAAATATATATTATAAAATATAAATAATATGTATTGTTTCACAACACCACTTGTTATGCCCTAGACTTCTCGGCGCGTTTTTTTAAAGTGCTTTCCCCAGTAGGCATAGTGCACTATATAGTCTTAGGTTTAAAATTAAAGTCCAAATTACGGTATCGAGGAAATAAATAATTTATTAAAGTAGCTTAGCTGAAGCCTACTTTTTGCAGCGTCCTTTTTTAATGCCATCAGGCGCTGCTGCATTGCCGCTATTTCGGCTTCGCACTCACTAACTTTTTGGTTTTTTCCTCGATATCACGCATAATCTCTCCCCGCACTTTCACAGTCTCTCGTAACACATTTCTATGTTGACTTGAACCTATCTGTTCAAGCCATTCTTCGTCCTTGTTGTTTGAGGAAGGACCAGCCATTTCTTCACATTTCCGCTTACGCAACATTGAATAAAACTTATCCGGCACCATGGTGTTAACACTCCGAGGAGTAGTAAACACTTTTTTAATTTTGGTGACGCCGGCTTCCTTGCTGCGGCCGTCTTCCTTGCCGGTTTAATGATAACGTTTTCTATTACACGCACTTTTGGTGATGACGGCGGCGGTGGCGGTGGAGGCACTTGTTTTTCAAATGCGTCAGCTTCCTGCCGCAGTTTCACAGAAGCAACAAATGTGGACATGGCCATTTCCACCTTGTCCTCTTCTCCCATCTCAACTGCGGCCTCTAAGTTGGGAAACGGCTGATCCCTCTCAAGCTCCTCCCGCAAAAATTCTTGCGTAGCACTACCCAACCCCAAGGAAGTTTGGCTGCACGACATACTGAATAGACACTTTTTCACAACCTTTACCGACAAAAATCACTTACAAAATGAAGTCTTGACTGTCTGCGCTTTCTTTGCATCTACACACAAACATCCCTGCCACCACTGCCTTTACTGTGGTGGGGATGCGTGTGCGTAAAAGATAAACATTCCCACCATGGCCACTTTGTAAACATCCATCCAAGGCAACTTCTTTCAAGGACAATAACGTTCTGTGATGTTATGATACTTTCTAAATACATTTTTTTATGTACATTAACAAAATAAATATTAACTATAAAAGACAACAATTTAATATTCACAACATTGGTATGGACCTTCCAGTCTTATACATCATGCTGCCATCAGAAAGCCAGAAAGAGGACAACGCCATAGAGGACATTTTTGAGGCATTCCCTTTAAAAAGGCAAGGTGCTGAACAAGATAAAATTAAAGTGTTGGATAATGTGCTGGTGCGGCCGGCAATTCTCCCATTTCGCGGAACTTAAAAAATTTTTTGGTCATTTTTCAAATTTTTGTTTTACAAAAAACTTTTTAATTAAAAATTGTTTATTTTACTCTGTCAAACATTTTTAGTTATTTGTCTTAATGTCACAAAACACAAACTGTACTAAGAAAAAAATCAGAAAATGTTTATTGTAAACCTAAATATAGCATTTGTATGTTTTTTGTATGTTAAAATATCTTTTATCGTATGTACGTTTTATTGTTTAATTTTAGTGTATGAACATCTTCTTTTCAGTGTTTTGTCAAAAAATTGTTTTTTTTTAACAAAAATGTTTTTTTGTAAACCTAAATATAGCATGTGTATGTTTTTTGTAGGGTAAAGTATCTTTAATTTTATGTACGTTTTATTGTTACGTTGTTTTATTTTAGAGTTTTTGTAAAAAGTATGGCTTTTTCCTTTAACCTAAATATAGCATTTGTATGTTTTTGTATGGTAAAGTATCTTTAATTTTATGTACGTTTTATTGTTACGTTGTTTTATTTTAGAGTTTTTTTGTAAAAAGTGTGGCTTTTTCCTTTAACATAAATATTTTTGTAAACCAAAATGTACTTTTTAATGTAACATAAAATAAATATATTTATTAGACTGTACAGTGTTTCAATTTGCCCCATGTTACCCAAAAGAATATTTATAAATAATAAAATTACCAAACAAATTTTTTGTTTAACCTTTTTTTTAGGGCACAAATACATGAAAATATTTTTAAAACATATCCTTATAAAATACCACGTTTTAAAATTTTGTAAAGACCAGGTATCGCAGGTACTACCTGACACCTGTTTGGGGTCACAAACTAACAAAAATACCGTATTAACTGTTTGGTAAAATGGTCGTTCACCTCACCGCGCTCTGCCTTTATAATACAAAGCCAAGTGTATGGGGGAAAAGTATTCGGGTCGAAGAAGGGCCACGCACGCCCATTCAAGTTCAAGGTCGAGGAGCAAAAGAATGGTGCACACAGTACCAAGGCCAATTGGGCGGGCATGCGCAGTAATTATCAAGGTAAAGCTGTAACAAGCATTTGTACATGCTCGTTACAAGGTCTAAATTTGCGAATAATTTTATTAATAATTTATCTTTTTTGCTAAAATTACAGTTTTAAATTTAACATTTCAATTTAAAATTAACTTAATGCTAACTACGCCCCTGGAATTTTCGTCAAACTCATTGAACTCGTCCTTGATTCATCGATATTAGTCACAATATTTCATTCGTTTGGGTGTTTGTTTTGATATTTCGTAAAAAATGTGAGTTTTTCCAGCTAATTATGTATGTATTTCATAAATTTCGTTTTCCTTAAAATTCATTTTCTTAGCATTCGACATAATTTATTCAGATTGAAGTGACCTATATATTCGACCCACATAATAAATTGGAAGGGATTGTCAAAACCGGTAAATGTCATTTTTATAATATTTGGCCAATAAAACCAAAATCCGGCCTGTTTTATGTCCTTTTGTCATCCAAATTTCTTAAAGAAGGCAACTGGCATGTGATAGCCATTTTTTGAAAGAAGTTAAATTTTAACATGTGATAACTTTTTTAACAGTTAGAGCGGCCTTGCCGGATTGGATTGTTAAAAAGTTTTTAATTTCTTGAACCTTAAATAGATTAAAGCTTAAGCATCGCCAAAGGAAAATGAAGCCAGACCAACAGGTAAATTATAATAAAATACGTTTTGGAATCCTCATTTTTTCTACTACCGCCATTTTGCAGTTCCGTGATTATTTTTTTCTTTTATTTTTAGGCTTCATAGATAAGATCTTCATAGACGAGATTCAAAATATATCTTTAGTTAACATATTCATAGATAAGATCTTCATAGACGAGATTCAAAATATATCTTCAGTTAACATATTCATAGATAAGATTTTTATTGACGAGATTCAAAATATATCTTCAGTTAACATATTCATAGATAAGATTTTCATAGACGAGATTCAAAATGTATCTTCAGTTAACATATTCATAGATAAGATCTTCATAGACGAGATTCAAAATATATCTTTAGTTAACATATTCATAGACGAGATTCAAAATATATCTTTAGTTAACATATTCATAGATAAGATTTAAACTACATCTTCATAGACGAGATTCAAAATATATCTTCAGTTAACATATTCATAGATAAGATTCAAACTACATCTTCATAGATGAGATTCAAATTATATCTTCAATTATGACATTCAAAATAAATTAATATTATTTCTAATTTAAATTTAACGATTTCACCCTCTTCAACGTCAAAAATATTCTCAAAATTTTAATTCCTTGATGACCTTCTCTTCTCCATGATCGAAGTTTAATAAGATGACACTGGCTTGTTGCTGAGAATGTGGTTATAGGGGACATTGTGTGCTCACTGATCTTTTGGAGGACAGCCTCGTGGGTTTTCTATGGTTGGGAAGACTTCTACTTTGTGCGAAAGACCACATACAGGAGCCCTGAGCATTGGATTTATTCCAGGATTCACGACACTGTCACAGATAAGTCATTTTCTCCATATATTTTAAACAGTTACCAACATTTTTATCTCCGCATTGTTTTTTATGTCATAATCTTTGCAGCAATTATCTTTTTACCTTGAGTATTACCCTTAGCAGTCTGATGAACTTTCTATGGTTGAGTAGTCTCCTGTTTTTGTGTGAAAGACCACATATTGGCATGCGCCGTTTTGGAGCCTCAAGCATTGGATTTTTTCCAGGGTTCATCACTGTTCTGAGTAATATTAATTAAGTACCTTTTCTTAGTAATATTTTATCTTTAAATTTAAGTACCCTAATATTTTAAAATTTAAGTATACCTACCGTTTAAATTTAAGTATCTTTACCTTATCTCTTTTGCTTGGTAGCATTTTGGAATTTTGATCTGATCAATCAAAATTAAGTATCCTTTTATCTATTTTTAATTTTGGCAACTTAATTGTATTTTACAGATGTTTATCTGATGGCCAAAGTTAAATAGACTTTATTTTTGTATTATATTTTGTAACTTATCACTCTAAATTTGTAACATATATCTGAAATTGTAATATATCTCATCTAAATTAAGTATCTTCATATTACCTAAATAGTATCTGTAAAACTTATGGCATAACCTTCTAAATTTTTATTATTAAAATTTAAGATTTTTGTATAGTGTAACATTTAGCTGATCTCTTGGACTGTTGATTACAGTGTTAAGATTTTTCTGTATAATATTATTTAGCTTATCGCTTATCTTTAGTTATATCTAGAACATGGTGTTCGATATAGCTTTTATATTGTAAATTCGCATATTAAAATTAGAGTCATATTTTGTATATTTTTCGGCAACTCTAATTTTCTTAATTTTCTAAAATTCTAAATTTTCTTATCTTCTTAATTTCATTAAAATTTTTTATTATTAAATCTATATTTTACTTTGGGCTTAAAATTTAACCGATTATTTCAGGGTTACTTATTTTACAAAGCTTATCACAAAACTAGTTTATCTCACTTCAGGATTTGTGATTTTTAGATAGAGTACGTTTAATGAGTTATCTTGAAATATTTTCTCATTAATTTGTTTAAATTTAAAATTGTTAATTATCTAACTTTTTACCTTTTGATACCTTTCTATTTTTTTGCTTAACTTTCATCTAAGACTGTAAGTCAATTATTTCTAGTTTACTTATTGTACAAGGCTTATTACAAGACTAGTTGAGCTCATTTTAGTCTTCGTGATTTTAGATAGAGTACGGCCAATAAGTAATCTCGATATATTTCTTAAACTATTTCATTCAATTTAAACTTTATTTTCTAAAGATAATTTCTCATTTTGATAATAATTTTTTATTAATTATAAATTTTGGAGGTCCTTACTTTACAAAGCTTATCACAAAAAACTAGTTGTTTCTATTTCAGTTTGTGTGATTTTAGAACGGGTACGTTTAGTAAGTGATCCCAATATTTTTTTATTATCTATCCTTATCTAAATTAAAATTAAAATTCTTTATAAATTTTCTCTTTACCTTTATTAGATTTTTTTGGAATTAAGCCCACAGTAAACTTAAGTAATTTGGATGACGACAGGCAACTTTTTGTTTAAAGAAATAACCTTTTTTTCGATTTCAAAATATTCTTGAAAACACTTAGGCCTGTTTTTTAAATTAAGCATACTGCTCTCGTAAAGATTTCTTGTGAAACCAGATGAGTATTTTCTTGTAAAATTAAATTTTTGAAATTGACTTTTTAGTATTTTATTTTTAGTTAAGTCTAAAAACCCTACCTTCTAAATTTTCAGGAACTTTGTATTGGTGCTTGATGATTACTTTTAAAATTTGAAAATTTATCTTTACCTTTAAAACTAATAGTTTTGTAAAATTTAAAATTACCTGTTTTGACTTATTTTTGACATTTAATAATTTAACTTTAAAACATAAAGTGAATTAAACATATCTTATATTTTTGGATGTTTTGTAGCTCTTCCTTTATTTTTTTCCTTTTTGCTTTCTTTTCTTTCTGATCCCACCTGTGGATCTGGCGCCCAAATACCACTTTTAAATACAAACAACTTAAAGAACTCACTCCCTTATTGCTGCCGCATAGAAACTGTCTGAGCAGCTTGGAGGGCACCCCAAGTAACTTTAACCAAATTTTTTTATAAAAGAAGGTTAATGCTTATAAATTGGCGCCCAACGTGGGGCCAAGTTTGATTTAAATGTCATATAATTTAACGCTTATTTCCTACTTGTTTGGATTAATAAAAATATAAAATTAACAACTTCAATTTTTTATAGTTCTTGGGATGTTTTCACTTAAATTTTAAAAAGTACATCATTTTTTTATCAGGCATTAAGGGGCTTAGTAAGATCAAAAATAATTTTTCATCTTTTTCTTTCTGATTTACCGTCTTTTGTTACCTTTATCTTATACCTTTTGTATCTTTTAGCTATAACAAAATGAATCCAAAATACCTACATATAGATGAAGTCGATTGGGAACTTACAGTAAGAGGAATCTGTGTTAGAAATAGAGAATTAAAGCATTCAATTTTACGAGGTCACCTGACTTGTGAAAGTGAAACTAAGGTCACTTATCCAGACGTTCAGCTAAACTTTAACGATGAAGTGGAGATATGTAAGAGTAAACTTGTTTTATTTACAGGTCTTGTTAATACTTTCTATTCTGATCGCCGTCACCCTGATTATAAAAGATTTAAAACCAGATTATTACATTTATCCAATCGTGTTCATTATTTAAAAGCTTTTGACTCTCAGTCTGCTGATATCAAAGCTCAATTATTGTCACAAACTATGTTAATTGTTGATAAATTAGAAAAACAAGCAAGTTCTAACCCAGTTGAGGTTGTAGATTTGATTGAACTGGAAAATAATGACAGTCAGTCTCAAGAAAATTTTTTGGATAATATAGAAAATGTTAGCTCTCCTCAGAATAATAATGTAACTAGTGAAAATAATGTACATAGAGTCTCTTTTGCTGATCAACAACTTACTAGAGAAAACTCTCAGCCTGACATTGCCTCAAATTTCCTGTAAACAATAATAATATTCTAATTTTGAGAATGAAATTTTGAACATAAGTAGTAGCCTATTTAAGTCTCGTGATGATCAGGTTAATAAATCTAAGACCCTCAGCAATCAATAATGACTCTGATGACTCAGGTTCTGTTTTATCAAGACAAAACTTTATTTACCCCTCTTTATCTGGATACAATTTCTCTGAAACTCAAAAAGAAAGTAGTAACAAACCTCAATCTATTAATGAAATTAATCAGTGTGATAAACTTATTAATCATGGTATAAGTCATAATATTGGTTCAATATCAAATAATAAAATTTATGAACAAAATCCTAATATACCTAATAGTCACCAACCATCAAATCTAAGACACAATTATCAATCAAATCCTAATTTAAATTTTGCCTATGGTGAACCTATAAATAGGAATTTAAATTTTCCAAATTCTCAAAACCTTGATAATAAAAATTATTGCAGTAATAATCCTTACTTTCCGGGTATTAGTAATACACAACAACAAAACTTTAGTCACAATTTTACTAATAATGGATATTTTCCTTTACCTGCACAAAGTCAACCTTTTAATTGTAATAACTTACCTAATAATCAATTTTCTCATTTTCCAATGCCTTCAAATACATACTTTAATAATCCAATGCCAAATCAACAAATATTTGATAATAATTTTAGAGTACCACCTTTTAATAGATCAAATTTAAAATTTAATGGTCACAGTCAAAGTTTGCATAGCTTTTTAGAAAAAGTTGAAGAATTTTGCATGTCCCATAGAATACCAAAAAATACACTTCTAAATTTTGCACATGAATTTTTGAGGGAGAAACCCTAATTTGGTACCGCTCTGTTAGAAATTATATTTTTTCTTGGGAAGACTTAGTATACCGGTTGCGCCTAGATTTTTTACCAGTAGATTTCGAAATTGCACTTTGGGATGAAGTAAGAGCTCGTACTCAGGGTAATAGTGAAAGACCTCTTTTGTATATCGCGATAATGGAAAACTTATTTAAAAGATTTATAAATCCGGTTTCGGAGGATTCTCAACTTAGATTAATTATGCGAAATTTACAACCCTATTATCAACAACAGCTTGTTTTACGACAACCGAATTCAATTTTAGAGCTTAAACATATTTGTCGAATGTTGGAGGATACTAAAATTCGTTTAGAAAAATTTCAAGGACCTCCTGTTTGTAATTCTTCTACTTTAGAGCCGGAACTAGCTTATAAAAACCTTTTTCTTATAGAAACCAGCCATCTAATAATAAACCTAATATACATGAAATTAATGTCTCTTCTCATCAGCAAAATAATAATGATAATAATGTAAATGTTTTAAATTTAGCTACAACCAAATGTTGGAATTGTAGAAATTTGGGTCATACTTATCGCGAATGTAAACTTAAGAGAACCATATTCTGTTTCGGTTGTGGGGCAAAAAATACTACTAAGCCTAAATGTAATACCTGTAACATAAATAACTCAAAAAACGAGATTACTGCAAATTCGGAGTCGGCCGAAGTTGCCAATCAACATTAAAAACCGACGAGCTTTATTTAAGTAATAAGTGGAAAGAGTGGCTAGATAACCTTAAATACTTTTACAAATACAATGAAATTTCACCTTTATTTTCTAATCACTATAAAAATGATTCTAGACCTTATGTAAATGTAAAAATAAATAATACTTATTTTTCTGCACTATTAGATACCGGTGCTATGCAAAGTGTACTAGGCAAGCCTGGCTATGACTTAATTTTGTCAATGAACTTTAATATTTCAAAAAATATTATCTCCAAAGTTGTTACAACTGCTGATGGAAAATCTCAATCAATTTTTGGCTCTGTTATATTACCAATAGAATTAGATAATAAAATTTTCGATATGGAAATTCTTATTGTACCTAGTATCTGTCAAATGCTTATCTTGGGCATCGATTTTTGTAAAAAATTTAACTTAAATCTAAATTTTCAATCTAACACCTACAAAACTGTTGATTCGCTTTCTTTTGATGAAATTATAGTTAAAGAAAATTTTGAAAAAGTCTGCATTCAGTCAGAATGTGACTTAAACTCAGAACAAAAAGTTCAATTAAATGAAATAATATCTAAATTTAACGAGTTAGTCTCAGACAAGCTAGGTGTAACTGATTTATTAGAACATGAAATAGAAGTCACTACTAATGAGCCATTTAGAAAGAGACCATTTTTATTATCACCATATATGCAACAACATTTAAATTCAGAATTAGATAGAATGTTAGAACTCGGTGTAGTTAGGCCTTCTAATAGCCCTTATTGTGCTAATGTTATGTTAGTTAAAAAGGACAGTGGCGAATTTAGGTTATGTTACGACGGACGTCCACTAAATGCAGTTACCGTAAAAAACCCATACCCTTTACCTTTTTTAACAAGAATTTTAGATAAAGTCCGTGATGCACAGTTTTTGAGCTCTATCGATCTTAAACATGCATTTTGGCAGATTAAACTTAGTAAAGATTCGTGTCCAAAAACAGCGTTTTCAGTGATAGGTCGTGGACATTTTGAGTTTGTTAGAATGCCTTTTGGCTTATGTAATGCTGGGCAAACCATGCAAAAACTCATGGATAGACTTTTTCCACCTTCAATTGAAAATAATATATTTGTTTATTTAGACGACTTAATAGTAATTAATAGCTCTTTTTCTGATCACATTAAAACATTAACTAAAGTATATGAAACTTTAAAATCTGCAGGTTTAACCATAAATTCAAAAAAGTGTCACTTTTGTAAGCCATCTTTATCTTTTCTTGGTTACATAGTGGACAAAAACGGTTTACATGCTAATCCAGACAAAGTTCGAGCTATTGTTGAATATAAAAGACCTACCACTTATACACAAGTAAAAAGATTTATTGGCATGGCATCTTGGTACAGACGTTTCATTAAAAATTTCTCTGACTTAATAGTACCATTAAATAACTTAATTAAAGGTCATAAAAAGCGACAAACAATTTCTTGGAACCAAGAGGCTGAAATTGCTTTTGAAAATATAAAACAACTCTTAATTTCTACCCCAGTTTTAAGAAACCCAGATTTTTCTAAAATGTTTACCATACAGACTGATGCATCAAATTTTGCTTTGGGCGCAGTTTTAACTCAAGGTGAGGAAGAAAATGAACATGTTATTTCTTATGCTTCACGTACTTTGACTAAATCGGAAATAAATTATTCCTGTACTGAAAAAGAATGTTTGGCTATAATCCATGCTGTCTTAAAATTTAGATCTTATATTGAAGGTGTAAAATTCCGTATTATAACTGATCATCATTCCCTTTTATGGCTTAATAAAATCGAAAAACCTATTGGTAGATTATGCCGTTGGGCAATCTTATTATCTCAATTTGATTATGAATTAATTTTTAGAGCTGGTAAGAATAATATTGTTTCTGACGCACTAAGTAGATCTTTTCCTGAAAATGAGCCTTCAGCTCAGGTTTCAATTTTGGAAATACAAACTTTGGATAAATGGTACTGTAAAATGTTAAACCACGTTAAAACTAACACTGAGAAATATCCTTTATTTTGCATTGAGAATAATATGTTATATAAACATTTTGAAAATCGTTCAGATATTAATATTAATCAAAAATCTTGGAAAAAAGTCATCTCAAAAGAAAATAGATTTAAAATTTTAAAAGAATGTCATGATAGTCCATATTCTGCTCATTTTGGTTTTAAAAAGACTTATAATAAAATTTTTGAACAATTTTGGTGGCCTACAATGAGGCATGATATTAAAAAATATATTGCAAAATGTCAGATTTGTCATGAGCAAAAAGCTTCAACTTCTGCTAGAATAGGACTTATGGGTGCTCCCAAAAATATATCTATTCCATTTCAGTTAATTTCTATAGACATTCAAGGACCTTTTCCAAAATCTAAATCTGGTTTTTGCTATCTTTTAGTTATTGTTGACTGGTTTACAAAATATACCTTTATTCATAAAATGAGAAGAGCTTTGGCCCGTGAAATATGCAAATATTTATCTGAATTTGTCTTTACTTATTTTGGCGTTCCACAAATGGTTGTCTGTGACAACGGTAGTCAATTTGTTTCTAAAGAATTTAAAACTCTTTTAAAAGAACATAAAGTTTCTAATATCTGGTATAATGCTAAATATCACCCGCAAACAAATAATGTAGAACGTAGTAATCGAGTAATAGGGACAGCTATTCGATCCTATATTAAAGATAATCAACAAAGAGATTGGGATATAAATGTTCATAAAATTTGTAATGCAATTAATACAGCTACTCACGAAGTGACAGGTTATTCTCCGTCATTTCTAGTATTTGGACGTAATTTACCTATTTTTGGTGATTATTATGGTATCATTTCTAATAAAAATTTGACTCCATATAAATTTCAAGATAGAAAGGACCTTGTTAATGAACTTTCAAAACTACCTAGTGTTTATGAATCTGTTGATAAGAACATTCAGAAATCTTATGAACGTAATAAGCAATATTATGACTTGCGTAAGAGACATATTGAATTTGATATTGGTGATACGGTTTACAAAAGAAATTTTGTTCTGTCTGACGCATCTAAATATTTTTCTAGCAAATTAGCTAAAAAATATATAAAATGTACTGTATTTAAAAAGATATCTCCACTTATCTATGAGCTTGTAGATGAAAATAACCAAAATCTCGGTAGATATCATATTAAAGATATCAAACCTTGTGCAGATTCTGACACTGATTCTTCCTAAGACACTAAATTTATATAAAGGTTTAGCAATAGAATTTAGCATAAGTTAGAAATAAGTTTTAAAAAGAAATCTTTTGGTAATTTTTGTATCTGTAGATGTTTATACATCTATTTTGGTAGTTAATCTATCTATTTTGGTATTTATCCTTTTTGGTAATTATTGTATCTAAAAATTAATATCTTAAGGGTTTATGTATATTGAAAATTGATGTAAATTTTAGATTTATGCCTTTGTAGACTTATAGATTTTGTAAATTACTTATGTAAAAATGTTGGTTTTTGCACTTTGCCATCTTATATCTTTAACATTTTCCTCGGGGAGGGGAATATTTGTAACAAGCATTTGTACATGCTCGTTACAAGGTCTAAATTTGCTAATAATTTTATTAATAATTTATCTTTTTTGCTAAAATTACAGTTTTAAATTTAACATTTCAATTTAAAATTAACTTAATGCTAACTACGCCCCTGGAATTTTCGTCAAACTCATTGAACTCGTCCTTGATTCATCGATATTACAGCTGTCTGATTAATGGGTTGCCTATTTCAGTCAATTTGTTATAATTTTACCTTTAACCTCGTCTTTAGTCACAATATTTCATTCGTTTGGGTGTTTGTTTTGATATTTCGTAAAAAATGTGAGTTTTTCCAGCTAATTATGGAGTGTATTTCATAAATTTCGTTTTCCTTAGATTTCATTTTCTTAGCATTCGACATAATTTATTCAGATTGAAGTGACCTATATATTCGACCCACATAATAAATTGGAAGGGATTGTCAAAACCGGTAAATGTCATTTTTATAATATTTGGCCAATAAAACCAAAATCCGGCCTGTTTTATGTCCTTTTGTCATCCAAATTTCTTAAAGAAGGCAACTGGCATGTGATAGCCATTTTTTGAAAGAAGTTAAATTTTAACATGTGATAACTTTTTTAAAGTTAGAGCGGCCTTGCCGGATTGGATTGTTAAAAAGTTTTTAATTTCTTGAACCTTAAATGGATTAAGGCTTAAGCATCGCCAAAGGAAAATGAAGCCAGACCAACAGGTAAATTATATTAAAATACGTTTTGGAATCCTCATTTTTTCTACTACCGCCATTTTGCAGTTCCGTGACTATTTTTTTCTTTTATTTTTAGGCTTCATAGATAAGATCTTCATAGACGAGATTCAAAATATATCTTCAGTTAACATATTCATAAATAAGATCTTCATAGACGAGATTCAAAATATATCTTCAGTTAACATATTCATAGATAAGATTTTCATAGACGAGATTCAAAATATATCTTCAGTTAACATATTCATAGATAAGATTTTCATAGACGAGATTCAAAATATATCTTCAGTTAACATATTCATAGATAAGATCTTCATAGACGAGATTCAAAATATATCTTCAGTTAACATATTCATAGACGAGATTCAAAATATATCTTTAGGTAACATATTCATAGATAAGATTTAAACTACATCTTCATAGACGAGATTCAAAATATATCTTCAGTTAACATATTCATAGATAAGATCTTCATAGATAAGATTTAAACTACATCTTCATAGATGAGATTCAAATTATATCTTCAATTATGACATTCAAAATAAATTAATAATATTTCTAATTTAAATTTAAATTTTAACTTTAACGATTTCACCCTCTTCAACGTCAAAAATATTCTCAAAATTTTAATTCCTTGATGACCTTCTCTTCTCCATGATCGAAGTTTAATAAGATGACACTGGCTTGTTGCTGAGAATGTGGTTATAGGGGACATTGTGTGCTCACTGATCTTTTGGAGGACAGCCTCGTGGGTTTTCTATGGTTGGGAAGACTTCTACTTTGTGTGAAAGACCACATACAGGAGCCCTGAGCATTGGATTTATTCCAGGATTCACGACACTGTCACAGATAAGTCATTTTCCCCATATATTTTAAACAGTTACCAACATTTTAATCTCCGCATTGTTTTTTATGCCATAATCTTTGCAGCAATTATCTTTTTACCTTGAGTATTACCCTTAGCAGTCTGATGAACTTTCTATGGTTGAGTAGTCTCCTGTTTTTTGTGTGAAAGACCACATATTGGCATGCGCCGTTTTGGAGCCTTAAGCATTGGATTTTTTCCAGGGTTCATCACTGTTCTGAGTAATATTAATTAAGTACCTTTTTTAGTAATATTTTATCTTTAAATTTAAGTACCCTAATATTTTTAAATTTAAGTATACTTACCGTTTAAATTTAAGTATCTTTACCTTATCTCTTTTGCTTGGTAGCATTTTGGAATTTTGATCTGATCAATCAAAATTAAGTATCCTTTTATCTATTTTTAATTTTGGCAACTTAATTGTATTTTACAGATGTTTATCTGATGGTCAAAGTTAAATAGACTTTATTTTTTGTATTATATTTTGTAACTTATCACTCTAAATTTGTAACATATATCTGAAATTGTAATATATCTCATCTAAATTAAGTATCTTCATATTACCTAAATAGTATCTGTAAAACTTATGGCATAACCTTCTAAATTTTTATTATTAAAATTTAAGATTTTTGTATAGTGTAACATTTAGCTGATTTCTTGGACTGTTCTATCTAGAACATGGTGTTCGATATAGCTTTTATATTGTAAATTCGCATATTAAATTTAGAGTCATATTTTGTATATTTTTCGGCAACTCTAATTTTCTTAATTTTTGTAAAATTCTAAATTTTCTTATCTTGTTAATTTCATTAAAAAATTTATTATTAAATCTATATTTTACTTTGGGCTTAAAATTTAACCGATTATTTCAGGGTTACTTATTTTACAAAGCTTATCACAAAACTAGTTTATCTCACTTCAGGATTTGTGATTTTTAGATAGAGTACGTTTAATGAGTTATCTTGAAATATGTTCTCATTAATTTGTTTAAATTTAAAATTGTTAATTATCTAACTTTTTACCTTTTGATACCTTTCTATTTTTTTGCTTAACTTTCATCTAAGACTGTAAGTCAATTATTTCTAGTTTACTTATTGTACAAGGCTTATCACAAGACTAGTTGAGCTCATTTTAGTCTTCGTGATTTTAGATAGAGTACGGCCAATAAGTAATCTCGATATATTTCTTAAACTATTTCATTCAATTTAAACTTTATTTTCTAAAGATAATTTCTCATTTTGATAATAATTTTTTATTAATTATAAATTTTGGAGGTCCTTACTTTACAAAGCTTATCACAAAAACTAGTTGTTTCTATTTCAGTTTGTGTGATTTTAGAACAGGTACGTTTAGTAAGTGATCCCAATATTTTTTTATTATCTATCCTTATCTAAATTAAAATTAAAATTCTTTATAAATTTTCTCTTTACCTTTATTAGATTTTTTTGGAATTAAGCCCACAGTAAACTTAAGTAATTTGGATGACGACAGGCAACTTTTTTGTTTAAAGAAATAACCTTTTTTTCGATTTCAAAATATTCTTGAAAACACTTAGGCCTGTTTTTTAAATTAAGCATACTGCTCTCGTAAAGATTTCTTGTGAAACCAGATGAGTATTTTCTTGTGAAATTAAATTTTTGAAATTGACTTTTTAGTATTTTATTTTTAGTTAAGTCTAAAAACCCTACCTTCTAAATTTTCAGAAACTTTGTATTGGTGCTTGATGATTACTTTTAAAATTTGAAAATTTATCTTTACCTTTAAAACTAATAGTTTTGTAAAATTTAAAATTACCTCTTTTGACTTATTTTTGACATTTTATAATTTAACTTTAAAACATAAAGTGAATTAAACATATCTTATATTTTTGGATGTTTTGTAGCTGGAAGTAACTCTTCCTTTATTTTTTTTTCCTTTTTGCTTTCTTTTCTTTCTGATCGCACCTGTGGATCTGGCGCCCAAATACCACTTTTAAATACAAACAACTTAAAGAACTCACTCCCTTATTGCTGCCGCATAGAAACTGTCTGAGCAGCTTGGAGGGCACCCCAAGTAACTTTAACCAAATTTTTTTATAAAAGAAGGTTAATGCTTATAAAGCAGAACAAAGGAAAGGGCACGCATACGCAATAATTATCAAGGTCAAGCAGAACAAAGAAAAGGGCACAACAAAAGAATGGAAAACAGTAATTATCAAGGGCAATTAAGAGAAGAGTGGGGGTGGGGCACGCATGCGCAGTAATTATCCAGGCCAATTAGGAGAAGAGTGGGAGGGCACGCATGCGCAGTAACGGTCAAGCAGAACAAAGGAATGGCGCGCATGCGCAGTAACAGTCAAGGTCAAGGGGTGGGGTGGGGGTAAAAAAATGGAGGGGGCCCAGCATCCGTATTTCTTGACTACTTATGTTGGTAATTTCGAAAAACTTTTATGAGATTTTATAAGGCAAAGGGGCATAATTTTATTGGGCTAGGCTTTCTTTATCTTTGATTTATCCCACCAAGGCTTACTCCTAAGTAACAGAGTACCGTGAACATCGGGTTATCAGATATTTAACCCATTTTTTCTCTGTTCCGTCAACGTTGTCTAATCACTGAAAAATGCAGTATTTGGATTTCACAGCACTTTTTAGATAACTAAACTAAAACCAGAACTAACCAAAAACTAAATCAAACCAGAAAAAGCTAAGCAAATACTTTACTATAGAATTGGTTTTTTCCCTTTTTGGAAAAATTTATATATTTTATTAATTTTTAATTATAATTTGTTATTTATTTAGCTTTATTTACATGGCCCACACATAATTTATCTTTTCCGTTATTTTATAGAATTTTCTTAAGCCCAGAAAAGCTGGGGGTCAATCAGCAACATTGGTCTCAAATTTTATAATAATTTTTTAGCAGAATAAGTTTATTTGCTACACTTACCTGGCCGTGTGACTAATAAGCAGTTACCAGTTAACTAATATTAAATAGGACCAATTTCATTTGTCGGTTCTGCTAAATATTTTTTGGATTTTAAATGTGTTTTTATTTTTATTAGGGACCTCACAGGTTAAACTTATTATTAACAAGCTATTGCTAGAATAGATAAACTTTTATGCATTCCAATTTCATCCATACTAATATACAGGGTGATTCAAAAAACATATGCCATCGCTTAAGGGGAGATTCCTTAGCCAAAAATAAGACAAAAATGTCATATGAACATGGATCCGCAAATTCTTTGTTTCCAAGATACAGGGCGTTTAATTTTTTATAATTTTTCTTTTTTTTGAATATTTTGAAAACTACGCCAGCGATTTGGCTTAAATTTGGGACATAAGGTACATTTATTAAAAGGCATATATTGACTATAAGGAAATTTGCTATATTTTTACCAGGGGCATACTTGTGGGGTAGACACATAATATTTTTTTAATTAAAACATGTACGCCACTGATTTTAATAAATTTTGATAGCGCAATTAAATACTTTACTAAATGCTTAACAAAACTTGTCTCTTGGCATTTTTTCGAATTTCGTTTGGTTTTCGGGATATTTGCGACGTTAATACGGGCTGCAGCTACTGACCGCCACCTACGTTAAGCTATAAAACATCAAAGAAGGCTTTGAAATAAAAAAAACAATTTCTTTAAATTCGACAAATTGGCTATTGTATTACCACTATTGTTTTTATCATAAATTTTTTTCTAACTCATTATAAATGCCTTTTATTAATTATAGTTCGTCAGAGTTAACAGATATGTTGTTAATTTATGGTGAAACCAGACAAAATTCAAGAGAAGCTGTCAGACTTTATGCTGAGTGATACCCGCTACGAAAAGCCCCTAGTAAAATCATTTTGGAGTACATCGTAAGGCGTTTAAGGGAAACTGGCTCTCTTAAACATGTAAAAGCAAATTTGGGGCGTTCAAGATTTCGTCGTACAGTTCAAGCTGAAGAAGCAGTACTAAATTCGGTAGAACGTAATCCTAATATCAGTACCCGAAAAATTTCCAATGAACTAGGAAACATTTCTGAAGCTTCGGTAGTGCGAGTTTTGCAAGAACAACAACTAAAACCATATCATTTTACAAGGGTACAAGAATTTTTACCAGGGATGATGGCCCTAGACAAGTATTTTGCCAATGGTTTCTCAATCAGCTGCAAAATGACCGGCGTTTTTCTAAATATGTACTTTTTACTGACGAGGCATCTTTCACACGAAGAGGCATTATAAACTTTCATAATAATCATACATGGGCGAAAGAAAACCCTCACTCTTTGCAGACAACAAATTTCCAACATCAATTTTCTTTAAATATTTGGGCTGGAATTGTTGGAAATGAAATTATCGGACCTGTAGTTCTACCGAATAAATTAAATGGAGCGTCTTACCTCAATTTCTTAATAAACGAATTGCCCGATATTTTGCCACTTTATCTAAGAAACAATAACAGATTATGGTTCGTATGAACGTAATGAAGCGTATGGTCCTCGCTGGATTGGTCGTGGACGACCAGTCGCATGGCCACCGAGATCACCAGACATCAATCCCTTAGATTTTTATCTCTGGGGACATGTTAAAGAAATTGTTTACAAAAGAGTCGTGAATACGAGGCAGAAATTGTTACAAAGGATAGAGGGGGCATTTAAAAAAATAAGACAAATTCGTACTATTTGCGCAAAAGTACGCAAATCTTTAGGACGAAGACTAAGAGCCTGCAACGAAGCTGAAGGAGAACATTTTCAGCATCTCATTTAGCCACTTTTTAAGTTAAATTGCAGGTTAGTTTTTTTCTTTTTTAACACGCTTTTATTAGCTTGGGTTGTAACTATCTATCTATCTATGTAACGGAATCTTTGAGCCTAATTTTTACCAACTTCCAGCGATTCAATTTCTTTGAAACTTTGCACACGTATCAAGGACCGATGACAATGCAATAATTTAAAAACAGTATCCCGTTATCCTGATTAGGACCACCAGGATAAATAAATTCCTTTACAGATCCTCTGTGTCTCTTAACAAAATGGCGAAGGAATTTTTAGTGAATAAACTGGAGCATTTATTTTTAAAAAACTAATTGATATAGCGAACAAAAAATGAAAAATAAATAATAGTTTAAAAAACTAAAAAACACGCTTTTATATGCAACCGAACTAAAAATTAGAAAATAATTTTTCATTACAAAGAGTTTGTCACTTCAGAATAAAAGCGTGGGGTGCTTAATATATTAAATGTTATAATTATTCTATTTGCAAATATCTATGAGGGAAAAGTTATGAAAAAATAGTAAAATGCACCCCACGCTTTTTACTCTGAAGTGACAAACTCTTTGTAATGAAAAATTATTTTCTAATTTTTAGTTCGGTTGCATATAAAAGCGTGTTTTTTAGTTTTTAAACTATTATTTATTAAATTAAAGCATTCTTGATGATTTTTATAACTTAACGTAGATGGAGGTCAGTAGCTGCAGCCCGTATTAAAATCGCAAATATCCCGAAAACCAAATGAAATTCGAAAAAATGCTAAGAGACAAGTTTTGTTAGGCATTTAGTAAAGCATTTAATTGCGCTATCAAAATTTATTAAAATCAGTGGCGTACATGTTTTAATTAATTAAATATTATGTGTCTACCCCACAAGTACGCCCCTGGTAAAAATATAGCAAATTCCTTATAGTCAAAATATGCCTACTAATAAATGTACCTTATGTATATTCAAAAAGAAAGAAAATTTCTAAAAAATTAAACGCCCTGTATCTTTGAAACCAAGTATTTGCGGACCCATGTTCATATGACATTTTTGTCTTATTTTTGGCTAAGGAATCTCCCCTTAAGCGATGGCATATGTTTTTTGAATCACCCTGTATAAAAAGGTAAAGTTTGTAACTTTGTTTGTGAGTTTGTGGTTTTGTTTGTTTGTAGCCGCTAATCATCGGAAGTTCTGAACCTATCATATAAGTTATTTTACAATCAGAAAGCTACACTATTCAGAAATGTTATAGGCTATATTTTACTTTAATTAAACAAAAAGTTCAGATATTAACGCCCAACGAAGTGGGCACAGGTCAGCTATCTTGGAAAAACTAAAACTAAAATTCGATATTGACGTTACTATTCTCAACGTATTTTAATGCGTTTTTTTTTTAATAGATAGTGTGATTCAAGAAAAAGGTTCATATGTATAATAATAGAAAAAAACATATACAAGGTGTTTAAAGAAATAGTTAACATTTAAAATTGGATATGACTTAACGGTTGATGCGGTTTTGTTTAATAGATAAAGTAATTCAAGAGAGAGGGTTATATGTACGAGTATAATAATATCCAACAAAAAACATATACAGAATGTCTAAAAAATTGTTTACATTTGAAATTTGATATTGACGTTACAATTGCAATTGAAAAAACTGTTTATAGGAATTGTGCACAGGTATCTATGGTTTATAGGACAAAAATATAGAATTTCCACACATGGTGGGTCAAAAAGATGTTATATTAAAAAACCCTTAACGATAAAATGCATTCTAACCATGTTATTATAACATCTAGAGGTTTACAAAATTGCTTAAATTTAAAGATTTGCAAAATAATTATTAGTATTTAAAAAAATATTCTACAGGGTGTACCAAAATTTTTTAATTAAGTTTCTAATCACTATTCAGATTTTTTTTGATGCGTTTTTTTAAATTGATAGAGTGATTCAAGAGGAAGGTTTATACGTATATAATAATATCCAAAATCTTCCCGGTATAGGAGAGGGGAATGGTTTTTTCCGAATTTAACGCGTGCGAAGCCGCGGGCAAAAGCTAGTTTTCTTATATAGACCAAACTTAAGGATGGCAATATACACCAAATTAAAAGAGGACGGCCAAAATAAAAAGTCGGTTCAGTTCTTACAGTTTTTTTCATCTAAGCACATCCAGGAAATAGTCTAAGAAATCCGAAAAAAAACTTATTTAAGAAGAAAATTAGGTTTTTCCAATGGAAGGGTTTAGAGATTCCTATCCAAAAACAACCCAACAATGCTTTAGTACTTAGTCTTTAGTCAGTCTTTATACAGGTTATGTCAGTTCGATACGTTCAAATTCAGTATGTTAACCACTAGCAGATAAAGATTAGACAAAGAATATCTGCTTGTTAACATTCTGGATAAAATAACGCATCGGAGTTGCTCTCTTGTTGCTTTGAACCGTCTCAATTCTACGCATTGGCAAAAATTGACGGTGAACGTTTTGAAATAGCATCACATGTACAATTAACTTGTAAGTTTTACACAAACCAAGAATATTCTTATTTATTATTGTTTATACAGCCTTGTAGCAGTAGTATGTTTTTATATACACAGGAATATAGTTAAATATTACTTAATAAAAAAAACATATACAGGGTGGCCATTTGATATGAAACAGAGTTAATTTTGGGCACTTCAGGTCATTTGGGACAACATTCAGGGGATACCATTTTTTTGTCACTTTTTCCCCTAAATTGCAACTCAACAGCGGGGGAAAGACTTACCCCCAAAATCTTAAATGAAAAGAGGGGTCGAGTGATACCATATTTTAAAGCTTTCTTAACCCTGATTAAACTGCAAAGTTTGAAGTCGCTGGCTATTATTTTCGGTGATACGACAGCTTATCAAAATTTCCATTGGAGAACGAAACAGAGCTAATTTTGGGAACTACAAGCAATTTAAGAAAAAACGCTCGGACCCGTCAATTTTTGATATTGGGTGGAAACATTTTATTGTCACTATCACCCTCTGAAGTGAAAGAGGTCTCTTGACCCTTATTACAACTGCCAAGTTTAAAGTTTCTGCTATTATTTTCGGTGATACGACAGCTTGTCAAAATTTTCATTAAAAAACGAAATAGAGCTGACCCTGGACACTTTACGTCATTTAAGGAAAAACGCTCTGACCCGTCAATATTTGATTTTAGAGAAAACATTTTTTTTAACTTTTACCCCCTGAATTTTAACCCTTTAACAGGGGTAAAACATACCCCCAAAATCTTAAATGGAAGCAAAGGTCAAATTTGGCAGTTGTAATCAGGGTAAAGGGACCTTCAAATTAAAGTATTACTCGACCCCTCTTTTCTCTTAAGATTTTGTGGGTAAGTCTTACCTCCGCTATAGGGTTGCAATTCAGGGGTAAAAGTGACAAAGAAAAGTTTCACCTCAAAATTAAAAATTGACTTGTCCAAGTTACCCCCGCTATAGGGTTGCAATTCAGGGGTGAAAGTGATAAAAAAATGTTTCCCCTAAAATCAAAAATTGACGGGTCTGAGCGTTTTTCCTTAAATGACCTGGTGTGCCCAAAATTAGCTCTGTTTCGTTTTCAAACGGCCACCCTGTATATATTTTTTTTTAACAGGTACGTACTTCCTACATTGCAAAGTGTGTTTTGTTTAATATTAAAATAACCGTAAATTACAACTAAGAAGAAAAGAAAACTTTCACATTATTACTTTAGGAACGAACTTAACTAAACAAAAATTTAATTTCCAGAAATGATAATCACATTTAAAAAAATAAAAGCCAAAAAAGGATATTTTAATTGATTATTCTGTATAATAATTAGCACAGGCGAATTACGCCTGTGCTAATTATTTCGTTCGTTCCGTTTATGCTCATTTTAAAATTTTAGGCTAGTTAACATAAAATATTATATTCTTAGAATAACAGTAATATTATTCTAAAAGATATATCCACATACTCGTTCTTATATTTAAAAAATGACCAAAATTCACAAACATTGCAGGCCTTCTTAGAACCTAAATTTAAATATTGCGCCGAAAAGTCACATTGCTACGTCATGCGCAAAGCGAACCAATTTGGAATCGCTGTTGATCCTACCTTCTTGTAATCGTTGTATCATACGTCGGAACACCCTCTCCTTTTAAATCAGTAAAATGAGGCGCCGCGACGGTTAGTATTTGAATGGCTGACCACCAGTAAACACCGTAATATGCACCACAATGCATGTTAAAATAACTGAAAGATATAGTTGGCTATATGGTTAGTAACACGGCATTCATGGTACCTAGTATTTGGGCTTCATTTAAACTTTCTTAGGCACAAATAGGGTTAGGTTAAGTAAAGAAAGAATACTATAAAATAATATAAATAATTTTTAAGTCCTTCTACTAACTAAAATGTTAAAACCGTTATCTGTAAAGCAAATCTCATTAAACAAAAAATAGGATGTAAAACATCCAAATGTATCAAAAACTGATAATAAACCCAACTTAATTTTTGTCTCCAAAAATGCAATAAAATTAAAATTATGTTGTCTAATAATTAACCAGCGATCTTAGAATCTCCTAACAACCATTATATTATGCCTAAAAATTATGGTTGTTTATGTTATCCAATCTATAGGGCATCTCCACCCATTGTTAGGGTCTTAAAAATTTAAAGTTTTTTCTTTTTTCCGAAAACGTTTACCTATTTTAAAATTAAGCATAGCTTAAAATAAACAATAGATTTGAGCAATCAACGCCGTTTTTAATAGAAACCTATTTCTTACTAACATACGCAATATTCAAATTTGCTTAAAGGAGAGGGGCTTTCCGGACCTCCCTTAAGTTACTTAAACCAAATTCAATGATCTTGTAATATTTTGACATATCACTATTTAAGTAATTACGATATTTACTATTTTAAAAGGTAGTGGCTACGATTAGTCCTTTTTTTGCAGTATGACATTCCAATATACAACAAATTTAAAAAACGTTGTTACCAAGGATTTCTTCTTTAAAGCAATGTAGGTAAAATTCGTGCAAAGAAAAATACGCTCTGTTTTTTGAACCAACCTAAACTTTTCTGTTGAAATTACATGCTGCTTTTACAGAGAGTAGTTCTCTAATCCTATTCTAAAAAGTGTTTTTATAGGAAAGAGGCCAAGAATACAAAATTAAATAAGAAGCTTTCTAACCTAAATGAAATTTATTTTTTAAAGCATTTTTTAATGTTAACCATTTTTTCCTAAAATAAGTTATTTCTTTAAAATTATAAATTTAATGTAAACTAATTTTATAACAGTTTAACTAACCATTCAAAACTAGTATATTTCCTAACTAGTGCTAAAAGTGGCACTTTAAGCACATGGAAGGAACGCTATTTTTTCTACGAGCGTAAGGAAAATATAAAAACTAAAATTTTGTTCATTTATTTTTTTTATTTTAACACAATGCTACCTAATATCCTACCATACCAAAGCAAAATCTCTTTTTAAATATGAAGTACATGAAAATCCTTTATTGCGACTAACTTATATTTGGTTTAAAATATTTGTACTTTTCCGCACTAGTGCGTGACACTTTCCAAACAAAATTGCATGTGGAAAAGTGCTGCTTTCCACACGCTAGTAGAAAAGTATTTCTTATTACAAATTTATTAACAAATGCCCAGAAGATACATGTAAAAAACTATATGACACATTTTAGATTTCAAAATAAATTAAATTTATAAGTCAATTTACCATCATGAAATGTCATTTTTTTAAACTGCCAAAAGTCAATCTAGAAAGAATGGGACCGCTTTAATCCTGGTTTCGGAGTATAGCGAGCTGATCCTGTTCACTGTTCAGCCCTATTGAGCCCTATGTCGGGTCGCCTAAAACAAAATGAAACAAAAAATTATAATTAAGAAACCCAAAACAATATAATTAAAAATCGACGTTCCGGTGGCAAGTCTGCATTCGTTGCCGTTTGGAGAAAAGCCAAATAATATTTTGTTTAAACGTAATCTTCCAGAAAACAAATAAAGCATAAAATACTTTTTATATATATAGCTATATTTTTTACTATTTTTTTACCTGGTTAAGATACCTAACAGGTGTATATTTTACCAGTTAATTTTTTCAAAAGTAATGTCAAACTCTAAAATATCCATCAGACATTTTATTTTAATTAAACATTTTTTTAGATTTTTAGCAAGTTTATCAGTAAGTTTTTAGGTAAACTGCTTACCACATTTTTGGTAAACTATTTACCACATTTTTGAGACGCAACCATTAACCCAGTTTTTGTCCTGGCGTCTTGTTACGATTTTATTTTATTGGATGAAAGTAATTGCAACCGAGAGCTAATGAACTTTTGTTTAGAGTTTGAAACTTTTGTATCGTAAGTAATTTTATATAAAATATTTCATTATTTTATTTCTTTTAAAGTAATCTTAACTTTTAATATATTGTGCAAGGACAGAATAGTTTTTCATAGTATATAAAAATTTTACTTGTCTTAAAATGTTTAATAAACTTTTTTATTTTATTCTGAAAAACATAATATCCCAGAAAACAAATAATGCATAAAATACTTTAATATATGGCTAAACATTTTTTACTATTCTTTTACCTGGTTAAGACACCTAATAGGTGTATCTTTTATCAGTTCCTTTTTCAAAAGTAATGTCAAACTCTAAATTGTTCATCAGACATTTCATTTTTAATAAAAAATTAGATTTAAAGCAAGTTTATCAGTAGGTTTTAAGATAAACTGTTTACCATATTTTTGTAAACTATTTACTACATTTTTGAGATGCAACCATTAGCCCATTTCCCGTCCTGGCAATAGCGTCCTTGTTAAGATTTTATTTTATTGGATTAAAATAATTTTAACCAAGAACTAATGAACCTTTGCTTAAAGTTTCAAACCATTGTATGGTAAGTAACTTTATTTTAAATATTTAATTTTTATTTAAAAAATGAACCATACGGTGGCCTGCAACCGAATAATTCTTAATATACAAGATGTTACATATTATTACTAATAAAATTTAAAGGCAAATTTTACATCAAAAATATAAAGAATAGTTCATAAATAATAAAATACTGGGTGTTAAACTTTTTCTAACAAAAATCAATTTTTGTTAAGAACTACCATAGATAAGCCATATACAAAATAAGTAACAACTATAAAAAGTCCATAGGGCTATTTTATCTCCTTTGGCTTGTGATTTTTTCACCACAGCGAGAATTGGAAGTAATTCGCCAAGTCTAAACGAGTTGCCGTATAAACTACTTGCTACTTGCCGAGTACTTGGCAAGAACCGCGTAGTAAGTAGCCGACCTAAAGCTTTGCAACCTAATAAACCATGTTTTTATAAAGTACCATGGCAATTTAGTTTTTATGTTTAGAATCGAAAAAAATAAATGTTTTTAAAAAAAATTGTTTCTGTGACTTTATATTCGAACTTACTAAAGAAATTAGCTTTTATTCAGAATATAACCATTTCTTACTATTTTGATTTTGTTTTAAATTAGTTTTTATTAAATAAATAATTTTCTTTGGTATTGCGTTTGCCATTTTTATATTAAGGTTTTTCAAAATATTTGAAAATATCAAAAACCAATAATCAACAAACTACCAGTACCCATACTATTGTGTTTTAACCCAATATAATTGATAGAAAGGTAAAATAAAATAAATGTTTGGCCATTTAAAGAGCCCTTAGCCAAGCACTTTTTAATTTAAGTTGTCGGAAAATCTACAAAAATGGTCATTCCAAAATAATGTACTTTATTTTAGGTAAGAACTTTTATTAACAAATAACAAACAAAATCACAGATGTTAGATGTTATTATTAAAAGTATTTACGTATGTATTAAAATTCTATAATTAAAATGCAATGGTAAAAAGTGACAAAAATGACATATCTGGTATTTATAAAATATTTTAAATCTGATCTATTTAAACCTATTTTTCTTTTCAAATAGTACGCCTAATTTTTATTGTTATTTTTAATATTTAAATTAAATCCAACTGGCATAAACTTACCTTTAGAAAATGTATTTTGTTTATTGATGGCTTCTTTAATAGCATCGTTAAATAAACAAATAAACTTTAATTAACACATTTCGTTCCATAATAATAAAATGTTTTGCCATTTAGAAGTAAAACATAAAAAAAATGGTATTTACTTCAAATGTTTTTATTTTTAACAGTAAAGATTTTTATTGGTATGAATCCCCAAACTCCATCAATAAAATTCTATAATTGTTTAATTCTATAAAGAAAAACAAACACCGTGTTCTTATGTACACATGTAGCACAATTTACAAACGTTTTGATAAGTTTTGGTAATGGAATAGGGACCTTATTCCACTGTTCATAAGCGCCTTTTTGTTTGCGTTTTATTAGTTTTTTCATAATTTTCTCTAGGCTCTTATGAAAACAAAAAGGTCTTCGTTCGTGCATAGCCACTTTCCCAAATTGGCGCACAACACCGCATTAAAATTTAAAATATGACAGATTTGTCAAATTCAAGCGTACTTTTCATCTTATGCAAACTCATAAATAGTAAAGTTTGATAACCAATTTTGATTTTATTACTAAAGTTAAAACTCATTTAAAAGAATCCAAAGATCTTTGCGGTGTAAACTAGGCTAACAATCAGTAGGTAGCTAACCCACAATACACCAAATTATACTCCATTCTATAGGTTAGAAAATTTTATTACCATTTTATGAAAAATATTAAATTCGTTGAAAATTATGTTTCCCACTATAAACAACGTGTTGAAAATACTTTGATTTATTACCTAGTGATAGTTTTCTTTGTCTAAATATGAGGCATCAAGTAAGGTAGAAAAAAAGGTGAGTTTAAATGTCTTATATTTATATTTGTTTCCCTTTAAAATTTTTGATATTTTTAGCTTCTAACAGAGATTGCAAGAAACATATAGACATTTAATGACACGGCAACTAACCCAGGAAACCCATGGAATGCATCAGAACTCAAGACCGTGTTTAGATAACAGACAAAGAAGTTCCTACAAAAAACCCTATCAAATTTTGCCTAAACCATGTGTTGCTACACTGATTAATAACTTGCCTATTGTTGATTTTAAAATGAGTGCACTTGAATATGTAAAGGCATTATTTCATTGCTGTTTTAAATGGAAGAACAAAAGCAACTGTGAGTAAAATTTGCATTAAAAGTATACTAATATTTTCATAAAATTATTTCAATTATCCATGAGATACCGTCCCAGTTTCTTTAAAAGATATTCACTTTTACTTTTTGTATTCGTGTCTCTTCTTGCTTTTACCAGTTCACAGCTCGAAAACCCTTACGTAACTAAACCTAACCTAAACCAATGATCTTTTCATAGGAGCAATATTTTCTTTTACTTAATGGCTTTAAATCTTTCTTTTATAATTTATATACTCCACAATGTCCCAAGTTAACCCTGCTAATGCTAAAAGTTAAAATAATGCTCATTAAACTCGTATTAATGTTTATAGAAAAACCTACATTTGCTTATTTAAACCTGAAATATGTATTTTTTATTTTTAGGTGACTGCCAGATTGTAAAATTATTTGTACTATACGGAAAACACTAGTGGATGGATTTAATTGGTTTTTCAAGCTGGTATATCATTTAGGAAATATATTTTATATAAACTGGGAGTATTTTCAAGAGCTTACCTGCAAAAATATTCCAGGACAAAAATTTAGTGTTTATAAAAACAACGTTTATTTACTCTAATGTATTTTTTTTTATTTGTAAACCTAAGAATTAAAATAAAGACAACAAAATATTATTGATTGTTTTTATTATTTTTTACAAATTACAGAAGATTGATAATTTATGTGTTAGTCATGTTGGGCATTTTTATTTTGATATGATTCTTGAACTATTATGCAATTTTGTCTTCTGGCATGGTCCTAAGGGATATTCGTAGTCTTCTAGAGTCCTACAAATAAAATTATTATTATTAAATGAAAAGAGAAAACAACTAGCAATAAAAGGTTTTGATAATTTACTCTTTGTTTAAAATCATGTAAGTAACAAATGTGTTTTGCTATCTTTGGGTACCTATTTATTTCAACTAATAATAATTACCGATATGTACTGACACTTTATAGTAATTCTCTTGAAAGAGAGCAACTATGATTTTGCCCAATATCAAAAACATTCCTATTCTCACTATAGTCCCACGTCTTTTTGCACAAAATTCTTAATATAACAGTAAATTAGAACATACAATTTAATTAAGCAGCAAAAAAAATAACCATCCCCTTTTTTATTAGTTCTGTGCCCCTGTATATCAAATTTGATCAAAATGGGGACTTTCGAGACAATTACCCAATTTGAATAAGACAAATATTTTTTAAAATATTACCTTTTAAAGTAAAAGAAATTTACCATAAATGTTTTTTTCTAAATTTGAGTTTACTTTAGTTTACTTACCTTAAATGATATTTTAATGTAGTTTGCTAATCTCCATTTTCAGTCTTTGTCCTAATCTAACATTCGGTACAAGTACCTAACACTCAATAAAGGCCTTCTTTTAGAAAGTATAAATGGAAGATGGTATAAAAGTTATATGCAATAACTTGTTAGTTACTTTTCCAAAGCAACAAGTAACTTTTCATAGTTTTTCTTTTCAATCTATATTTTGACACCTGACATATTCATTTTACTCCAAATGAGCTTCAGGCTAACGCTTTCACGCACTTTTGCGCTTTTGCGCCGACGGAGCTGCAGAAGACCGCTTCACGAATCCTTTTTGTTTATAGGTTATGTGATTTAGGAACATTTTGCTTACGAATGATTATTCTGGCTGCGGAGGGACCATGTTAATTATTTATTTGCTTCTTGTATTTCAACTGTATATTTTGTTTTAATAGCTTAGTTAACTGTTTTCAACTTTAATTTCACTTAAAAATTTTAGGTTATGTAATGACTTTGAATTTTGTCAGATGTCGAATGGTAATACAGTTTCTCTTTTATGACCGCCTGTTTTGAAAAACAAGTAAGGTTATTCGTTCGTTAAGAAAAACAGAAGTGAAGGTATACGCTCCCCCGGAACGTATACCACGTTCACCGAAGGAATATGAAGTTCAATTTAGCAGAATTGAGCCCTAGGTACTATCTAATGTTTTAAAACACAAATCAAATTTTAAAAAGTCTAGAAACAAATACTATATTACACAGATTCGAACTGGGGACCATTTGGTCAACTAGAAAAAAAGATTCAAACAGCCTTGGGTGGAAAAATACATATTTCGTAGTACGATAGTAGTGATTAGATGTCAAAATATAACAAATTTAGTGTCATTGTATTTGACATGCATTTTTTCAAATTAATAAAAATATACAGGGTGTCTTATTTAAGTAGAGCTGCTTAGACAATAAAGTAATAGGGTGAGCCACTGTTTTACATATGTATATTTGTTTATATATTCTAAAGATCTGGTGGGATTGCTAACCTTAGCTTCTTTAAAATTTTTAGTTTTAATGGTGATCGCTCACAGTTTACTTAAGTGTAAGAAAATGCAATTACATTCTTATTGCACTGGTTTTCCAAATGTTGTGACCAAGCTAGACTTTAAAGTTTGGGGCCACAAGAACTTTCTACAGGATCTTAGTCCAAAAAACCATTGAGACCAGCACTAAAACGAGAAACTACTACAATCAAACAGTTTCACAAGCCAAAGACACCTTCGACAATTATAGTAAAAACAAAGTTATTTCTTGCTCAAATGGAAGCAAATCTTTCTGGTGCTTTGCGAAAATATTAGTAGAATTTTTGTACCAGTTTTTCCTGCTTTAGAATGAAATTATTTAAGTACCACAAAGGAAGAACTATTCATGTAAATGTTGCTCCACAATACAACCCTTGACCCTCCTATAAATCGTGAACCAGCTATTACAGTTCCTCATAACATGCCCGATATTATTTTTAAGTGAAACAAGATAAGAGTACTCTTTTTTCTCTTAATACCAGAAATCGTCTGGGATAGATGGCATACCAGCAGTCGTTTTAAAAAATGTGCTCAGAACTTGCACCCATCTTAACAGGGCTCTTTCGAAGTTCTACGACACAGGTATCTTTCCGGAAAGCTGGAAAGCTGCAAGTGTTCAACATATTTCAAAAAAGGATTTCAATCTCTTTCATTTAACTATAGATCAATTTCACTTCTCTCAGTAAAGTAATGGAAAAATAATTTATTTAGAAATCCTTAAGTATTAAGAAATATAAAAAAATTGCATGACAGGCAGTATGGATTTCGCCACAAAAGATCTACAGCAGAACTTCTTTTTTCGTATTACACTGCTGGAATAGGTCTCTTGAGTTTCTAGGCGAGTTCCAGATCGTTGCTCTTGATATATCCAAAGCTTTTAAGTAGGTTTGGCATGCCGTACTTCTTTATAAACTTCCCCCTATGGTTTTTTAACTTAACCCTGTACTTGGCTCTCTAGTTATTTGTCTGATCGACGTATATCAGTTATTGTGGATGGCCTTTCTTCAAGCTTTCACTAAGTAAATGCTGGAGTTTCCTAGGACTCAGTACTGGCACCAACATTGTTTCTTCTTTAAATCAACGACCTTCTCTCATCCACAACTAATTTCATTAATAGCTTCACCGACGAACTATCACCCTTCACTCCAGTTTTTAGGTTTCTCAACCCATCTCTAAATCTTATTTAGAAAACAAACGCAAAACGATGCAGATATCTCTTTCACAGGATCTTAATTTAATATTGGATTGGGGCGCCAAAATCTCGTCCATTTTACTGCATACAAAACATAATCATGTTCCTTATCACGAGAAGAGTCATTAAATACTCACCCTTTACTTATGAGCCGCTAAGTTTTGCAGAGCAAAGATACCATTAATCTTGTGGGCGTCACATTTGAGAGTAACCTTAACTGGCATAAATACATTGTATCTATAGCCACGGCAGCTTCTGCTGCTTAAGCTTTAATTAATAATTAAAATATTAATGGTATTTAATTAGACGCCACTAAAACAAATAAATTTAATAAAGTAAAAGCCTGTTAGTGCTACAAATATCTGCCAAATTTGATTAAACTTGTTTAAGGAATATTAAAGTAATCATTAAAAAAAACACATTTTTTTGGTTAAACATACTGTACCTAGAGAGGAATGTACTTCCGGACCTATGTTTACATAAACTTTTTTATAAATTCAATAGTAGAATTTACCCTTAAATTTTCTTGACAACATTTTGTAACACCCTGTATTAAGGGGTCCATTTCATTTTAATAAGTTTGTGTTATAATTCTAAATTGTAAGAAATAATGTTTTTGTTACCATAAGAAATTCGTCGACAACAATATTACAAATTATTTAATTTTTATTAACAAATGTTTGTTTTTTTTTAAGAAATTAAGTTAAGTTTGTTATAATGGGTTATCCAAACAGAAACATTTTTATATAGAGTTCTCTCTAAATTGTTCTCCTTTATTAGACATTCCAGGGATATTTTATCTAATATCGAATTTTTGCGGACGTTTTCAAATCTAAATATATCCAATGGGGTTGGTTTTATTTAATCTGGTTCGTAGGTTCAAAGGGGCCAGATTTGAAAATTATATTGGATCAGTAGCCCGAAAGATTTACGCTTCAATAAATATCAAACAGTATAATTTCTGGTAAAACTACTTTAGAATAAAAAGAAAAGGTTTTAAAGGAAAATTAATAAGGTATACTAAAAAATAAAATGAACAAAGGAAAACTAATACTGTTATTTTATTATGATATTTGGCCTAAAATATTTATTAAAATTTGTTTTACATGATTTCCAAAGTTTAAGTAGATTGTTTGTGTAACTTTAAATTTTCTTAACTAAATTAATATTACGTTCTAAAAGTTTCTTTATTTGTCAAAAAAAACATACACTTTCAATTTGGCACCTCAAAGCTGCGCGTGCTTAATGAAAAGTGTGGGAAAACACTTCGTTACTGAGTTCCAACAGTGCACGTTGTCAAAAATTTTAAAAAATTAAATTTTGCAATATACTCTTCGCTATTTATCGCAAATACAAGACTTTTGAAAAACAAGTTATTATTGACGTTTTATGACGTTTATGGCGACGATCTACAGGGATCCCTGACATTAAAGCTAAAGAACGCAGAGACATAAATCAAGGTAAGGTGCCGCCAATATTGTTCCTTGAGTAATGTATGGTTTGGTTTATTATTTTTTTAATAAATAAATTACACGCTTACAGTCCCGAGTTATCAAAAAAATAATTCTCAGATTTTTTGTACAAGCCACAAACATTTCTGGTCCTTCGAACCGGACTTTACTAGTTAAAAATTCAAAAGAATAATTTTTTAATAATGTGAACACCTAGTATAAAAAAGTATACATTTTGGGAATTTTAAAAATATACATTTTGGAAATAATAAAATAAGTATACATTTTAATAAGGTTACCTTACATTGGGAATTTTGCTAAATACAAATAGACGTGAGGTGTCAAGGTAAAAAGTATAAATTAAACAATTTTCTAGGTTACTCTTATAATAATAAAAAAATAAAAAAAAAACATTAAACAAGCTGGGTCGCGTATAAATGCAAAACAAACACTGGAAAATTTAATATTTAAAGAGAACACAAATTTAAAAAGTGGGCAGTAGATTCCTGAGTTCAAAAAAAAAAAAAATACTGGGTGTTCCCATTGTCCACATAGCTTAAGGGAAGAAAGTTGTTATGTTGTTTATGTTAGAAGTATTATACTGGTAAAGTTGTAATTTTATTTGGTGCAAAATATATATTTTTTTTATTTATTTTTTAAAGTGAGTTTAAAGTGTCCAATAACCCATCCGAGTTACGCACCCCAGGCGACGTATTTGGTCTAAAGAAAAATACGTTGTCACAATAATAAATTTATTTTTCCAAAATTAATCGACATCTTTAAATTTAAATTCCTGCTGTTAGCCATTAGAAGTAGTCATTCGTGCGACTCAGTAAACTTATGCGCCGTTATTCTATCGCGATGAATATTTTATTAGCCAGTAAACGGTCACATGAAGTTTCGCTGAAGCGTACGCTCGTCCAGCTGATTTTGACTGGTACTACCTGAAATCACTGTTTAAAACTATTTATTTTTAGTTTTATTTTAAAAATATTTTATTTTACACTAGAGTAAACTCGTGGCTTTATATTTATTTATATTTACACAATTTAGTTTCTTGCTTAACTTATTGGAAGATATTGGTTTGGTTTAAAATAAAATGTAAAAAAGGTAGTTTTGCTATTTTTAAGTAAATATTTACAAAAACTAAATTTTATTTACACGAAGTTGTTTACATTTTGCTGATGACAGGTAGCCAATTTTATTTATTTTTAAAATAAAACTTTTTAATAATTTACCAATATAAACAATAACGTTTATAACATTAAAAGAGTGTCCCGTCAAACTATTAATAATAATTAAATAATAAATTAATACAATATATATTCCCTATCACTAACCTATTTATGATTACACATTTTTAAATAATTTAAATTTAAAAAAACTATATATTTTTTTAAATGTTTTCAAAATGAGTAGTATTAAAGCATTTTCGCGAAAAAAAAGTTTTTGTAAATCGAATTACAGAAGTTTAGGTAGCAGCTTCAAAAGATGAAATTGATCCAAGTCAAATTTGTTTATTTCAGTCAGGGTAAAAAATTAGATGAATTTTATGATGATTTTAAAAGCATTCACAATAACATAATAGAACTTATCGAATCAGATGAAGACTTTTCTACTGATGATGCTTTTAGAAAAGACACTAACGAGTTTTATTTTAAAACAAAACAAATTATTGGTAAATTTTTTTCTACTTTTAATAATTAGAATAATTCTGTTTCAATTTAAAATAATACTCAATCAGATGTCAGGATACCTAAGTCAACAGTACCCTGTTTTGATGGTATGTTGAAAAATTGGCCTACCTTTTATGATATGTATTATTTGTCACTTGTACACAATAATACTAGTTTAGCAAACATTTAAAAATGTTATTATCTTATATCATTTTTTAAAAATGAGCCACTTAATTTAATTAAATCAATTCCTACCACAGAATCTAATTGTGACATAGGCTATAAAACTCTAAAAGATCCTTATCAAAACAAAAGAATTTTAGCTTCAACATATTGGAAAGCATTAAATAGCGTTCCATTTTTAAAAGCAAACGTGGCTAAAGATTTACGTAACCTTTTAGATACTTTTAAAGAAAATGTTGCTGCTTTAAAATTTTTAAAATTTTTGACGGATTAATGGTGCTTTGTTCTGTTTGATATACTGCTTCAAAGGTTGGATTCAAGCACAAGAACAGCATTTGAGATAAAGCATAGCAAAATTGAGCTTTCAACATACCAAAGTATGACATTACAAATATATTTTTAGAATTATTTTCTAACAATCAACATAATTTAAAAGGCCAAAATTTTCCATTTTCTTACCTAAAAATCACACTGCGCATACCTTTATGGCTAATACTTCTAGTTGTAACTCCAGTAATAATTCATCCAAAAAGATTTCAAGTAGCTCCAATTTTAATCAAAATAGCCAATCTTTAATTGCAAATGTCTTAAACCCACGTACTAATCAGCCAACTTACTCCAATAATAAGAATCAAATTACGTATTCAGAAAATAACTCTGTTCCTGTAAACAATTCGTCTCGGCTTTTCTCACAGACTCAAAGATTGTCCTTCAACATTAGTTGTCGCTTCTGTCATCATACTTTATTACATCGTTTAAAAAATATTGAATCATCTCAAACCAATTTTGCAAATAGTAATATTTCGCAAAATAATTGATCCGTTCCTCAGAATACTAATGGCACTACTTCAAATAACCAAACTGTAAATTGTGGATGTACTGCCTTTTATTTTACAACTCCCCCAAGCACCGTACTTTTCCACTGCTAAAGTTGAAATTTTTGATTCTAGAAGACATTTTCAAGTAGTTCGTGTCTTACTTGATTCAGCCAGTCAAGCCAACTTCATCATCCAAACGTGTCTAAACCGGTTAGTGAATAACACGAATGACATGGCAAGTAGGAGTTCTTCTCTCAACTGTGGAAAAAGTGGATTTTTTTTTTGGTACATAATTACGAAAATGGGAAATTATAATTTATTTTCATAAATGCCTTATGTTATATACAGGGTGGTCATTTGAGAACGAAACAGAGTTAATTTTGGGCACTTCAGGTAATTTTGGGGAAAAACGCTCAGACCCGCCAATTTTTGATTTTAGGGGAAAACATTTTTTGTCACTTTTACCCACTAAATTGGAATCCTATATTGGAACCCTATAGCGGGGGTAAGACTTACCCCCAAAATCTTAAATAGAAAGAGGGATCGAGTGATACCTTATTTTAAAGGTCGCTTAACCCTGATTATAACTGCCAAGTTTGAAGTCTCTGTTATTATTTTCGGTGATACTGTTATAGCCCATTTTCATAATTCATATTATTTTACCTTTTACCACATGTTAATTTAAATTACATCATCTTACTTAATTTTTCCTTTAAAAACAAGTTATCTTAAATAGCACATTGTCAAATTTTATCAAACTTAATTAAATACTTTTCTTGTAAATAGCACTAGAGCGGAACGCCATTAGCCTTTAACCTCTTATCTTTATTTGTGAGAAACAGCAAACACGTAATTCGTAAATTATTATAAAAAGCAAAGAATGATTAAGCGAAAGGACACTCTATTATCACAATTACACTGTAACTTAGTTTATATAATCATCGAATCATCCTGTACATTTTCTCTAATAAAACTACAAGTTTTACTGTGCAAGTGATTTTTATTAAACAAGGGAAGAAAAACTGCTTACTACAAAAGAATCTCAACATTTTTGGCGCTGCGAACAGGATCTGGTATTCTGCTGCCCGGGCATTTGGGGAAGAAGCCTTCTGGACTCCCAAAAAGCTTTGAAAATCCACAACTGAGCACCGGAACGAGGACCACGTCTAATACCAGAATTCATCTACAGTAAGCAACCTTCTTTTCCTTTCCATACTATTTTATATCTATATATTTGATAAAGGTCTATTTTTTATTTCTTATATATATATA